>JAIUZE010005390.1:0-15335 GCA_022085475.1 Heliosperma pusillum
TTGAAAAGGTTTTGAACTAAACTAAATAAGATTTAAAGGAAAGAGAAAATAAGGATAGAAATTAATATGAATAAATCAGATAAAGAGAGAATATGCTAGGATTCGGTCTACTGCAGTATCGGCATCTATGGGTCAACTAAGTCAGTCAATCTATCAATGAGAAGGGCAATGGTTTTCTCCTCTCGGTCTCAAACCACCCTAGGGATTTTCCTAATTAACTCTCGTCCTCATAGGAGTCACCTATCAATTCTAAGCAAGCCTTCCCTTCCAATCTCTCGATCCAGGTCGGGGTTAACTACCTAGCCTAGTCTCCTGCGTGCACTCATTCAACTAGACCTCAATTAAATTGCAAAGATCGATTCTCATATTCAAGACTAACTAAAACAATCTATCCTAACATGCCTCTACTACAGTTTCCCTCATCCCAACATACAAGAGAATTAGCTACTCATGTTATGAACGATGCTAACAAAGACGATTAAATATATGACATAAGACATAATAAAACCGTAATTAACAAGCATGACAATAACAACACAGCAGTAATTAGGAAGAGTAAACAGTGATTAAGACAAAAATAAAGGATTAAGAATAAAGGAGAGAAAAGAGGAAAGGAGTTTACAATCTTAGCAAATCCGGCGTAAAGAAAAAATCCTACGTCGATAAACCCGAATGCAAACCAAAGATAAAAAGTTCAGAAACTAATGAAAGATTAATGCTAATGATTCCGAACCCTAATGGTTCAGAATCCTAATGATTCTGAATATCAACTAATGACGACAAATAAGAGTCTTTTATAGTGTATAACACGACTCTAACCCTAATTAAGCTATGGACTTAATGCCCATGATAGATTCTACTCGATCGAGGGAAATAACCACTCGATCGAGAACTTTATTGGAGGAAATCACTCGATCGAGCAACTTTTCAGCAGCAACTACTCGATCGAGCACAGGACAGCTCGATCGAGCAACTTTTCCCTTCAACTCTCCTCGATCGACCAAATATATAATCGATCGAGCTCTTTTGGCCTATCGTGCAGCGTTGGACACGGCTTTGGACTTGATTGCGAGCGGTTTCACGCTTTCCCATGCAAGAGCTTCTGTTCCGTTCCTTCCATTCTCCTAAATGCATGCAAAGTGGACTGTTTCGGCTCGGTTTCTGCTACTACGCAGCTTGTACCTACAAAATAGTAATGAAAGTACAAAGTAGCCAAATAGAGGCATATGGTGATATAATATCACCTAAATGACATATAAATGCGTGCAATAAATGGACTAGAAAGTCTATATAAAATACACGCATCAACTATCATTGTGACCAAGACTTGCTTCTCGTAGCCATGAGTGTTGAGATTCGTGCCAAAATAGTAGGAAAATCCACAGAAACTGCTTTATTTCCTATAAAACAAGACAAAGCACACAAAGCAACTACAACACGGGATTAGCTCAGATACCTATAATTAGGGGAAATATCATGTAAAGTCAAACCAAACGAGGGGATAAAAATATGCAAATATTATACTTATCAATATCAAAACAACGTACACGACACTTAATCTACCGAGAAAAATGCCATCGGTCGAGAAACATTCACTTGACCTTGTGCATATAAACTCGATCGAGTGCCAACAAACAGGGTCCCTATCAAACTGCTCGCTCGGCTGATTAAACCCCATGTGATCGAGTCCACACCACTCGAACGAGTAACTAACGTGCTCGATCGAGTAACACACATACACGACCGAGTGCCCTTAACCCTTGACCTAGCAATACCTGAAGTTTTACAATTAATTACTATCGAACAAGACTCATTAAGACTAATTAGGTCATATTATCAATAATTCCACAATTCTTAGTCTAATTAGCTCAATAATTACAATTTCCCTCAATTCTCAACATACTAATAAATGAATTACAAACTACAATAGTTTTCCCCAATTTTTAGGTCAAACAACAACAATCCTATCAAGTAGTATCATTTTACCCAAATTATACTCTCTCAACATTAATCTAGGTCAAAATAATCATAATAATCTAATGTCAACAACATATGATCATCTAATAACACTTATCTCATCCTAATAATCAATCCAAACACTAATTACTTATAAACCTAAATTAATAATATGATAAGATGAAATCACAAGATAGAGGATGAAGATTACTTACAAAGCTTGGAAAAGATATGAGAAAAATCTAGAACCTAAAAATCCACCCTCAAATCCAAGGATGATTAAGGATTAATAATTAGAGAGCAATTAGTGAGATAATAGCGAGATATTAAGGTTTTAATGAGATCTTATGATACTAATGAAGATTTATGAGGAAACAAGAGAGAGAAAAGCCTTATATAAAAGCTAGGACCCACGCGGAATTAAGATATTAAGTTCAGCGGTTTAAGACAAATGCTCGACCGAGTTAAAGCCACACGGTCGAGTAACACCCACTCCACATGGTGCATATAAACTCGACCTAGTGACAAAAAACAGGGTTCCCCCACACAGAGCCACTCGGCCGAGTGACATCGCTCGACTGAGCCAACCACACTCGGCCGAGTAGCTACTCTACTCGACCGAGTAACTCACCCATCCCGCCGAGTACATAACATACTTGACCTAGTAATACCTTAAGTATTACAATCTTCCCCCTTAAAAGAGAACTTCATCCTTGAAGTTCACACAAGAAGGAAACAAGCCACACCACTAACACAACACCACCACCTCTAACTTCTACACATTAACAACCGCAACGCGAGCATGACAGCCACAACTAACAAAATATCGAACGATATAACGACTAAAGCAAAATTTCAGCAACAAAACAAAAGACCTTATCCCCCCCCCCCCCCCAAAAAAAATAAAGGTTACGACCCTATAACCAAACATAACTCGAAAAGATGAGGGTACTGCTCCCTCATCAAATCCTTGGTCTCCCAAGTAGCTTCTTCCACGTTATGGTTTAGCCATAATACCTTCACAAGCTTTGTCTCTCCTCTTCAAGTCTTCAATACCTATGATCAACAATCTCCTTTGGCACGTCTTCATAGGTAAGGGCTTCATCAACCTCGATTGAATCGGCAACAAGCACATGAGATGGATCACTCACGTACTTCTTCAATTGCCATACATGGAGCACATTATGAACCTTTTTCCAATGCCATGGTAAGGTCAATAAAATAGGCAACCTCCCCCACGCGAGCTAGAATCTTGAAAGGACCAATACACTTAGGGCTCAATTTTCCCCTCTTCCCAAACTTCATCACTGATATCATGGGTGATACCTTCAACAACACCTTATCACCAACCTGGAGCTTGATATCACGGCGTCGAAGATCGTCATAACTCTTTTGATGGTCTTGAGTCACCTTCATCTTCATACGGATCACCTTAACTTGTTCCACCATTTTCTTTATCATCTCCGTCCCAACTCCACCTTTACAAAATATCACACTCCTAAACTTCCTTCCATATAAAGCCTCAAACGGAAAACTATTATTATACGAGAATTCCATCAAGTCGAGTTGATCCTCCCACGAACCTCCAAATTGTAAGGCACAAGAACGAATAAGGTCCTCCAAAGTTTGAATAGTCTGCTCCGTCTGCCCATTTGTAGCTGGATGAAACGTCGTGCTCATCTTCAATTTGGTACCCAAAGATTTCTGAAGCTCTTTCTAGAATCTGTAAATAAATCTCGCATCTCCATCAGAAACGACAACTTTTTTAACTCCATGAAGGTTAAGGATACGATGACGATAAGCATTCGCTAGCTCAACTTTACTCCATGTACCCTTCATCAGCACAAAATGTGCGGATTTAGTCAATCGATCGACGATGAACCAAATCCTATTATTTCCCTTTCAAGTCCTTGGCAAACCAACAACGAAATCCATCGAATCTCACTTCCATTTCGGCACATCTAGCGATTGAACTTTCCCTTGAGGTCTTCTATGCTCGATCTTCACGTTTCGAAAAGTAAGAAATTTTGCCACAAACTCCCCAATATCCTTCTTCATACCCGGCCACCAAAAAATCTTCTTCAAATCCGTATAAATCTTGTCACCCCCCGGGTGAATGCAATATGGCGAACAATGAGCTTCACTCAAAATCTTCTCCTTCAGCTCATTATCATTAGGCACACACCATCTACCATCAAATATAAAGCTACCATCTTCATTAATTTGGAACTTAGAAACTTCACCCATCTAAACATCGTTGTTCCACCCAACAATCTTCGGATCAAGAACTTGCTTGGCTCGAATTTCTTCATAAAACTCTGGCTCAATGAACAAGTCACCCTATCTCCACCTTTCCTAATCGTGAAAACCTCCATCTCTTTCACCTCCTCTCTCAACCTCATCAAAGACAAAGCCATGCATAAACAATGCACCGACTTTTGATTCAAAGCATCCGCTACAACATTTGCCTTTCCCTCATGATTACGATCTCTATATTGTAATCATCAATACGCTCAATCCACCTCCTTTGACGCATATTAAGCTCCCTTTGGGTGAAATATACTTAAGGCTTTTATGATCCGAAAACACCTTAAAGGCCGCTCCATAAAAATAATGACGCCAAATCTTCAAACCGAACACCCCCGCTCGAAGCTCCAGATCTTGAGTAGGATAATTTTCTTCATAAGGCTTGAGTTAACGAGAAGCATAAGCGATCACTTTTCCCTTTTGTTAAAGCACGCATCCAAGACCATGCTTAGAAGAATCAGTATAGAAATAAAAATCCTAAATTCCATCTGGTAGCGCAAGTACCAGGGTCGTGTTCAAACCCTCCTTGAGAGTAAGGAACGCCGACTCACACCCCGCATTCCATTTGAAACGATTCTCCTTCCTCGGCAATGCCTTAATCGGTCTAGCAATATTGGAGAAATTCTTCACAAATCTTCTATAATACCCTGCTAGCCCAAGAAAACTCCGGATCTTAACCACATTCTTCGGCGCAACCTACTTAGATAGGGCTTCTATATTACTTGGATCAACTGACACTCCCTTATTCGATACCACATGGCCAAGAAAAACGACTTTCTCAAGCCAAAACTCACACTTAGAAACTGTATCATATAACTGGTTATCTCTCATCTACAACATTATCCGGAGATGCTCTCCATGCTCCTCTCGGGTCTTCGAATAAATGAGAATATTGTCAATGAACACCTCCACGAACTTGTCGAGGTAAGGACTAAAGATGCGGTTCATCAAATCCATGAAAAGAGAAGGGGCATTTATAACTACTTGTAAGACCAAATGGCATCACAATGAACTCATAATGACCATAGCGGGTCCAGAATGCCATCTTCAGAATGTCCTCATCTATAATCCGCAGTTGATGATAACCCGATCGAAGTTCGATTTTGGAGAAGACGTCCGTTTCATTTAACTGGTCGAACAAATTATCAATCTTGGGCATACAAGGGATACCGATTCTTCACCATTACCATATTGAGCTCTTTGTAGCCACTGCATAGCCGCATACTACCGGTGCGCCCCATGGATACACACTCGGCTTCGCATTGCCCTTCTCCAATAATTCCACTAATTGCTTCTTCAACTCCTCCAACTCCTTTGGTCCCATGAGGTACAGAGCCTTGGATATAGGCCATGTCCCCGGCTTTAACTCAATCCCGAAGTCAACATCCCTCTTGGCAAGTAACCCCGGAATTTCCTCCGGAAAGACATCGACGAAATCCTCAACAATAGGAATATCGCCCGACGCAAGCTCGTCTACACTATTGTCACGGACATGACAGAACACTAAAGCATACCCCTTCCTCAAAAGATGTTTGAGAATCATAGCAGCTATGAGCCTGACTCGAGGTCTAACAACTTCACCTTTGTAAGATACCCGCACACCTTTTGGTCCCTTAAGAGTCACGTTTGTAAGGTCACAATCAATTGAAGCCTTGTACTTACCCAACCAATCAATCCCTATTATGGTCTCCAACCCATTTAAAAGAAATTCTAACAAATTGATAGGAAAATTGCACCCCCAATAATCAAAGATATGTTCTTTTTTACACTTTCCCACAAGGTAAAAACTCACCCAATGGGATAAATACCTCATCATGTATAATCTCTCTCCCCCCCAATCTTAGGGTCTCGACATGCTTTTTGGACACAAAAGAATGAATGGCACCCGAGTCAAACAAAACAAAAGAATTCCAACCATTAAGAAGAAATGTATTGGTAACAACTTGGGCATCCTCAACCGCCTCTTTCTTGTTCATCATGAACAACTTTTCGCTTTGCCTTGGCCCACTTTAGATTGTGATAGCGGAAGCACTTGCTTCTGGTCTACTCATTACACTTTTCCTAGGACGGTTAAAAGAACTAGGACGGTTATAGCTTCATTGCTTGAATTGCAATTCTCATGAGTTCCAATTCCCACCTTGTCGGTTTCCTCCACCTCCTTTGCCTTTACCCCGATACAAACTTACTTGGTTGAATGAAGATGATATCATGCTTGTGGCCAAAATTGCCACACCCACATCATTGGATACCCACCATCATAAGAGCAATCTAGTAGAACCACTTCCACCTCCACTAAAGCGAGCACGCTCTCCAAAGCCACCACAGAGAAGGTTCGGCCTTGCGAGAAACCTCCCCTTCTGAAGCTTGAACCACCTCCTTTCACTCTCGGCCTTCCTCTTCTCACTACTTTCCTCTTCTAGATCTTTCTATATGCCAACGATATGCTCCACATTCTCCGCATAGGTGTACACCTTCTTCACATCCGTGAGGGTACCGGAAATCTGATAAGTGTAATATTTGCATAGTTTTATCCCCTCATTTGGCTCGGTTTTACATGTTATTTCCACTATTTATAGTAATTAGGTGAGCTAATCCCGTGTTGTAGTCGCTTTGTGTGCTTTGTCTTGTCTCATAGGAAATAAAGCGGTTTCTGCGGCTTTCCCTACTATTTTAGCACTCATTCCAACACTCGGAGATATGAGAAGCAAGTCTTGGTTAAAATGATAGTATCATAGTAGCATTGGCTCATCGCGAAGAAGGAATTTGATCAATTGTAGGCTCAAAATGAAGAGATTTCACGCCCTCTAGCACTATCTTCTATACTTTAATTAGGGGAAATCGAAAGTCAAAGAAATTCAATGGCGGTCAATATGAGTCAAATTCAACCATACTATAAAGTAGAAGAATGCGTCCCCTATCGGGTTTAGCATATAGAGGACGTATAATGAAGATATTTCCATAGGAAGACGAAAGGGCACCTGGCAATTGACGTCCCCGATCGAGGAAGCCTAAGCCCGATCGGGGATGTGTGATTCTACACACTCGTCGTTTCCTTTGCTCGATCATTATTTCTATATTGATGATTATATTGATGAGGCTTGAATACACGACGTCCCTATGCAGCTATAAAAGAAGAGCTCTAGCACCTCATTTCAACATCCAATCATCCAAGGATCATCAAACACATCTTCTCTTCTTAGCTCATAGAAAATACAAAAGTTGTTTTTACAAATAGTTCTTAGTTCTTAATTCTTAGTTTCTTGTTTAAGTTTTGATATAATGTTCTTGTAAGGAATCCATCTATTTTAATCTACATTTCTCATTGCCTAAACACTTTTGGTAATTCCTAATCTTATGATTACTTTATCTTGTTTTCAATTATGCAATTTGTGTTTCACTTTTTGGTTAATGTTATTAGTATCTATCACCATAGTTACACTATATAAAGTTATCATCTTATGATCTCACCACCTAATTTATAATCCTTGTAATATCTGATTTTAATCTTCATTTTTCATTCTGGTTATTATTGTTATCGTTATAATCTATTCCCTACATCATCTATCATGTTAGTAGTCTTGAATCTAGAAGTTGTAGTTTTAATTTCTTGTTAATAACTAGTAAACATCCCGCGCGAATGCGCGGTTTTTAAATAGACATAATAGAGAATTTAATAATTATACTATTTGTATTTAACTCATTTTGAAGTTTTATTTATAAAATAATTACTATTAATAATGGTTTGTATTAATAGGTAGAAAAGAGAAGGTTGTCATTTTTACTCCGAAAATTATCAGTTTTACTTAAACTATTTTGTTAATATTTCAAAAGGTATTGTTATTATAACATTATATCAACTAAAGATAAAATTTTCGAAATCTCTTATTCTCTCTTAGTACAAGGAAATTGAGTTAAGAGAGAAAAAAATAGGTCCACTTATAGGATGATGCACTTAGGCGAGGAAAACATTGAGATGTTCTAGTTTAGAACTTATACAATTACATAGTTTTATAATAGAACGGATATATAAATGAGCAAATAAATTAAAATAACAGTACATGTTGAGTATTAAAATAAACATGTTACCCGTAGAAATAAACACTTTTTGAATATATAACGATTGATTATTTATTACTCTTACAATTTTAGGGCGAAAACACTATTCAAGTGAAATACTTACAGAGTATTTCCGTGTTTTTGTATACAATTTTCATATTTTTAGAATTTATATCATTTGGAATTTATTTAGTTTCTTAATTTTTGTAAAAATTAAAATAAGTCAAGGGTGTCATGGTCACAAATATTATTTTGTTTCTCATATTTAAAAAAAAAAAATATGTAGTATTAACTATTTAAATTTATCACTTGATATGGCTTTAATTCTCATTACCTTCTTAATTAAATATGGAGAAAGTTTATTTGTTCCCTTATTAAACTATGGGTGACATTTGGAGGGAAGAGTTTGGATAAACATTTTCTTTTAGTATATAGGAGATGCATAGGTAATTTTGTACTAGATATGGGTTAGCATAAAAGTTTAATTATATTCTAGTATTGTTATTTTGATTAAAACATTGCTTAAATTATCTCTACTTCTTTGCCTAATCCTTATGACAAACTTTGATTAGTGGTCATGATTAAATGTTTGTATGTGTTCTCATCTATTTTAAGAACGAAAATCGGGATAGATAGTAGGAATGACAATAGTAGTTTAACGACCTAGTAAGAATCAAAAGAACTCTAGGATTCGGCATATAGTTGGTAATGATCCGGAAGGAATGTACCATGTGAGACTTGGGTAATTTGAACCTTGTTAGAATCATGATCAACAGTACTACGTAAAATTAGATTATATGTGAAATCCCATTCCCTAGACTCTTTTCTTTTATTTAATTTCTAGGATTTGAATTCATTTCATAGTTTAATTGTTTTTTCTATCATAGTTATTTGTATTTGCAAAATAAAGTAACAAACTATCTCAACTAATCGTGCTAGATAAAAATCAACCATAGCCTTTTACATTATATCTCCCGTCTCCCCGAGATCGACCCCTTACTTCCCTAATGCATTCATATGTTATTAACTTACTCCAAGGGTAAATTTATCTTTGATTTGGGTACGCGACTATCCCCATCAAATTTTGGCGCCGTTGCCCGGGAGCACGATTTTGATTTTTGTAATAGGTCGATTTTTAATCTAGCTTCACTTTTTCCTTAAGTAGCATCTTGAAACTTGAGGACCATTTCATCCACAAACTAATTGTTTCTTTTGTATAGGTACTCTAAAAATGGTGAATTCCGAGGACAAAAACCAAACAATAAGTTTCACTCTTTCAAAAGACCACCTCAAGGTTCATTCCACTTTCCTTGCCTTAATAGAAAAACAACAATTTAGTGGGGAACCTACGGAAAATCCACACCACCATATCCTAAATTTTTGTGAATTATATCGAACCATTAAGCAAGAGGGGGTCACTCAAAATGAAATTAGAGAAACACTTTTCCCCTTCTCACTTGGTGGGAAAGCCAAGTGGTGGTATACTCGCCTTGACAAATAGGCCATGAAGATTTTTGATTGGGAGAGTCTAATCCTTACTTTCCGCCTTAGATAGGCCACCACAAATGACACAATCCAAACCAACTCCCATATTCTAGGATCTCCAAAAACAAATGAGGAAAACCCAAATGAAACATGGGGGGGGGGGGGGGAATTAAAAAGATTCGAAAGATGAACCCATATGAGATTGATACGGAGATATCGCTAGCGTTACCTAGTAGGGACGACCATGGTGAGTCGGAAGTGTCCATATAACCTATTTCACAAAATACCTAAGACATCCACCACCCAAGCTCGTCTCATACCTTTCCCTCACTTACTCATCCATGATGTCGAGGGATATGACATATCTCTCAAAAATGTAGGAACAATATCATGCAAACCCACACATTCCCAAACCCACCTCCTCAATTTCAAAACCCATATATGTACTATCCACAAGGCATTTGCCCAAATCCATACCTTGTTTCACCCATTAGCCAAGCCATGACTAGGATGGAAGCCAAGTTAACACAAGTGGTAAGAGCCCAAAATGGATTAACCACACAATTCCTTGCCACAACAACCACTCTCCATAGCAACATAAAAAATCTACAAAGAAAGATTGCCCAACATATCCCATCTACTTCCAAACAAACACAACCAAAGGGAGAAGAACCTCAAGTGGTCACTATAAACGTCATTTATGAAAACCACCATGAGAATGCGGAAAAAGATGATAGGGGAGCACTTCACTTGTCTCATGATACCTCATCATGGGATCATGACTTAAGAGTTCTCAAAAACCGAATGGAGGTAGTTGCAAGAGATTTGCGTCATCTAAAGGATAGTAACCTATGTGGAGAAAATGGAGATGGTATCCTAACTTGTGAGAGCACCCAACAAAAGAAGGCAAAGACTCAAGTTGTGAAGCCTAAGTTCAAGTTTCCCCACGAATTTCATAACCAAGAAACCGCATCCAATAAATCATCAAAGAAAGATTTGGAGTATGGTTAAAACATATTGACATGATGGTCAAAGAGCTGCATGAGACTCAAAATTACATGATTACACAACTGCATGAAAAGTTCAAAGAAAGTAACGCCACCATTGAGAGGCTTGGAACCAAGCTCAAATCTAACTCTTCACGAAGTCTTCCTTCCCAAGAGCAGCCTCTTACACAGGAGTCAGGCCGCAGCTGGTGGCCCTTTATGTAATGACATTGTTGGTAGTCTCCTTGTTTATACTAGCTTGGGGGAGGCTAGATGTTGGGTTAGTATTTCTTTTATTTTTCGCATTATTATTTTACTTTTGCCTTTTCCCATTAGAATATACTTTGTCTTGCTTGTTTATGTGCTTATGACCGTTTACTCGGTTTGATTATTGTGATAATTTTTGGCACATTGAGGACAATGTAATGTTTTAGCTTGGGGGAGGATTAAATTTAGCATTTTTATTTTGCATTTCACTAAAATAAATGAAAAAAGTAGGAAATCGAGGAAAAATGGTGTGTTGATTTGACCTTTTTAGCTGCCAATCACCTGTATCTTCTTTGCATACTATCACTTATATCTTGCATTTTCCAATTGTAGCTTTTATAAGCTAGTATTTCACGTTAATTTACGGAATTTTGCATGCATGGGGATGTCTTGGACATAGTGGGTGAGGGATGGACTTTAGACTTAGTAGGCTTGATCTTGACTTTGGCAAACTACTTAAATTGTGAGGTAGAGCCTCAAGTGATCGGTACATCCTTACCTGATCCCATTTAGGTTTGAGAGTAGTTTCCCCTTTTGGTTTGCGTTACATCTAAACGCACAAGTTTGGGTTTTGTTCCATTTTCTATGAGTTTTGTTAACATAATTTGTTGGAGTAGGTGTCCTCCACAATAATGCGCCACATAATAAATCTTATTAAGGAATATAATTGGGATATTTATTGACTATATATATGATTAGTCAGTTGATTAACGTAAATCAATAACGGTTGGCTAACTAGAGTTTGACGTTATTGTCGTATGACGGCGGTGAGCAACTGATCCCTTTCGGTCACACCTAAAGGATGAAATCCAATTAGTAACTAATTATTTGTATACGATACAGTTAATTAGTACATTACATATATTCGATATGTACGAGAGTTAATTGTTAGAAATTGAGTTAAGAACTCAAATTCGATTAAACTTATTTTTCAATTATGCGATAATTGACTAATAAATTTATATCTTATTTTAATACTATTAAATAAGATTTAACTTAGTAATTAATCGTTAAATTACTAAATTAGTTGAGGTTTTGAGATAGAGGTAATTAGTTAATTATATTTACAAGGAGTTGTAAAATAAATTAACTAAGCATTGTGGGACCCATTATATATTGATATAATGGTAAAATATTACTTAAAATGTTAAGTACATATTATTCATTTATTTGTGTCATATAATTATTATATGATCAAATTAACACTTAATTATATAAGATAATTAAGCATATGATTAATAAGTATTTGTGGGAAAATATCAAAAATCAAAATAGACCAAATACGGCCTCACATGGCCGGTCAAGTGAGTAGTGGTGAGGTGATGATGGTTGCTTTTGTTCATGCTCACAAGTCACATGTGATTATGACATGAATAGTAACCTAAAATCATTTCATTCAATACTACACTCGACCACTTTGCATGTGATTAAAATAAGCAAAATAAGAGCCAATTTTGGCTCACCATGACCGGCAATATTGCCTATAAAAGGGCAATATGGTTGTTCATTTTATTTGTTCAATTCTTGCTTGTTTTTCCTACATCTCTCAAAAACTCATCTTCTCTCTAAAAAATCTCAAATACTAATATTTACTAAGTATTACTAGTGTAGTAATATATTCTAATATTAGTAGTATAATATCTATCTTATTATCTAGTTAATAATAAGGGTAGATTATTTGGTGTCATCTTGGTGCATCTTAAAGGACGTCTTCTAGTTTGGAGATTATTATTATTCATCCATATTAATAGCTCAAGAACAACAAGAAAGAGTTCTTGTTGTGCCCATTTTATTTCCATATCAATGTGAGGAAATTTCTTCTTTCATATAAATGTCTTTATATTTGCATGCATGTTACATAGATCATTATATACTAAATTAACAAGTAATTTAGTAAATAATTAGAGGAGTCTAATTAAGGTCTATACACTTTCATGTGGTATCAGAGCTAGCTTGTAGCATGCATGTTCATTTTGGACATTTTTTTATTAAAGTTATAAGATAACTAATAAATCAAACATTTAAGTTAAAATACGATTCTGACAAAAAAATTGGTGCATGTATACCTACTAACCTCAAAATGTTTGTGGTCATTTTTCGTGATTTTAGGGATTGATTTGCTATTTATTTTGATTTTTGGCTTTTAAACCGAGTTAACATGCATTTTATGAATTAAAAGTTAACTAAAAATAGTTGCATGTTGATTCTGGCCATGAAATTTTAATATGATTTCACATGAATGTCTTAAATATTTTATGTAAAATTTCGTGACTTGTAATTAAGTATTGCATGTTTATTAATTTTTATACGATAAACGTCGATAATATGAGATTATAATGTTCATAAAACTTAAACGTCCATTTATGGTCTTGAAAATTTTTGGTACATTTTACATTCTGATGTTGATCATCTTGGTGAAATTTAATAATTTTTTTGACTGTTTTTGTAACACCCGGAAATGTACCCTATTTTTCTAGTAAAAATATTTTACGAAATCTTTTCAGCAAATTTAAGTTTTAATTTATAATTTTATGTTCCGAGTCGAATTTAGGATTTCCGAGTTCGTATTTGGAATTTCTGCGAGATTCCATGAAAATCCCGTCTTAAGGCGAGTTTGACTTTCCTTGACTTTTGAGTCGAGTTTGACTTTTCTTGACTTTTGAGTCGAGTTTGACTTTCCTTGACTTTTGAGTCGAGTTTGACTTTTATTGACTTTTGAGTCGAGTTTGACTTTTCTTGACTTTTGAGTCGTCTTTGACTTTTCTTGATTTTTGAGTCGTCTTTGACTTTTCTTGATTTTTGAGTCGTCTTTGACTTTTCTTGACTTTTGAGTCATCTTTAACTTTTCTTGACTTTTGAGTCGTCTTTGACTAATCTTGACTTTTAAGTCGACTTTGACTTTCGTTGACTTTTCCGACTCACCCTTTACTTATACTCCCTCATAACCTATTTTTCCCTCATTTTCCACTTACTCCTTCTTCCTCATCACACCACCAAAACCTAAGTTTCCATATTTGATCAAGCTTTAAATCATCGCTACACCTTCGTTACTCGCTCAAATTCACGTAAGTTCGTCTCATTCTTCCCCTCTTACCTTCCTCCATCCGTATTGGTAATAAAATTACCGTCTTTCACGCTTTTTAAATTATCCGTCTTTCTCAAGATGGATGATATTCCTCTTTTATTATCTAATTGTTTGTAGGTGGAGACTAGGAAAGCTTAGTAACCGTTTAAAGACGCTTAAAGGTAACGGTGAAGGGTTACTCGGTATCATTTACGTGTTTTGCATGCTTTATATGTTAGAAATCGTATTTAGAATACGATTAGGAGCTTAGGAATCATGTTATGATTTATGATTGTTGTTATTTGATGATTTTTGATGATGACTATTGATTGTTGTTAGTTGATAGAACTAAATTAGGAAAATTGGAAATGATGGAAATGGGTTGTTGTTCTCGGGTGACTCGTGCAAATTCACAGCACTGACCCTTTTTGGTAGAATGCTCATATCTCCTTCGTTACTTGTTTGTTTTGGGCTTGTGACCACTCGTTGGAACCGTAAGAGGATAAGCTATCACCTCGACTTGGAATTTCTGCATTCCCATATCTAGAACTTAGTTATGACAGTTTGAAGTGAACCCTTGTATAAGTTAGTTTCCAAACTTGTTGTTTTGGAGAGTTATCTATGTTTCTTATTTATTATGCTTCTTAAACTTGGTCTAATGCTTGGGTATCATGTATTGATTCATGTTTTGGATATATGATATTTTCCTTCGCTTGTATCACATGTTTTGTGACGGTTTTTGCTATGTCCCACTTTGAGTCGATTTTTATAAATGTTACGGTTTGAGCACTATTTTGTCTTGTGCTTTATACTCTCATTTCCTTGGCTACCTTCCCGTTCGTAAGGCTGGAATGTCGGAACGGAGAGGTATCCTACTGCTTAAATGCATGTGTTAGTGGGCATACGACGACGTTGTTGGGCGTTGAACGCTATGCGTTGATCGACCCGGCCGTCAAATGTTGTGTACTTGCGAGGTGGTGTTATTTGCATGTAGCGTACCGCATGTTATGAGGCTTGGGCTGTTTTTCCGCCTCTTTCGTGAATTGATCTACCGAATTTGGGGTACTCGGCATATATATATTATAAGCCCGAGTCTTGGATGCGAAACGCTTTATCGCATGTCGAATCGGAAAATGTGATTCCGAGACTCTGGCCAGGTTTAGATTAGGAGCCGTTTAATTATCGTTCCTACCAGGAGGAAATTAGTCTACATA
>JAIUZE010005392.1:0-20187 GCA_022085475.1 Heliosperma pusillum
ACCCAACGGGAGTCGGAAATAGGGAAGATAATGCCCATTTGCAAAAGTTTAATTACCTCCTCTTGCACTACCTCCGCCATTGGTGGATTGAGCCTCCTTTGGGGTTGTCGGACCGGTTTGGCATCCACTTCAAGTCTTATCTTGTGCATGCAAGTCACCGGGCTAATTCCATTGAGGTCCGCTATGCTCCACCCAAATGTATCTCTATATTTTTGAAGAAATGCTACCAATTTGCCCTCTTGGTCCTCGTTGAGTGTGCTTGAGATGATAAGTGGTAGGGTGTGGTTGTCCCCCTAAGAAGATATACTTTAAATGACTTGGAAGAGTCTTCAACTCGACCTTCGGGGGCTTCACAATTGAGGGAAGGGGCTTGTGGAGTGGTATGCTCAAAGCAAAGAGCTCGGACAAGTTTTCCAGAGCAGGACGCTGCCGGCGCTGGGGGACGCTGGCAGCGTCGTGTGGCGCTGCCGGCGTTTGCCACTGAAGTCCCCTGTTTTCAGCATCTTAATGATGTTGAGTTCTTCATAAGTGTCTAGTGGCTCTTCTTTCTCCAAGTCCTTGAGATTTTCCTGCACATCAACCGACAACAAAAAGCGCAAACCCTCTTCTTCCACATTGTTAGTTAGGGCCACCTCAAGTGGGTCCCTATCACATAACTTGTACATTTGATGCACCAAAGGCTCGAAAATATCTAAGAAAAAACAAGATGGAACTTCACTAGGGTGTCTCATAGAGTCATAGATATTATAGGTCAATATCTTTCCCTCGAACTCCATTGTCAAACATCCGTTCGACACATCAATCTTGGTCTTAGAGGTTTTCATGAATGACCTACCAAGGAGAAGGGGAGTGGCATTTGAACTAGACTCCATGTCTAAAACATAGAAGTCCACCGGGAAGACAAGGTTATCTACCTCTACTAGCACATCCTCTATCAAGCCTTTGAGATAGACACTAGACCTATCGGCTAATTGAATAACCACCCCGGTCTTAGACAAAGGTCCTAAGCCTAGGGCCTCATAGATGGATAGGGGCATGACGTTAATAGAGGCTCCAAGGTCTAACATGGTACGTTTGAAACTTTGCCCTCCAATGGTGCAAGGGATGGTGAACATGCCCGGGTCTCCACATTTCTTTGGTAATTTTTGCTTGAAAATTGCCGAAACATGTTCACTCACCCTAACCCTATGGGTTCCTTTCTTAGGATTTCTCTTGGTGTACAAAGTTCTTTGAAGAACTTTGCATACCTAGGGACATTATTCAACAAATTAAGAAGAGGAATGTTTACCTCACACTTTCGGAAAGTTTCATACAAGTCGGTCTCCTTGTCATACTTCCTTGTGCTCATCAAAGCACTAGGAAATGGAACTTCCGGTATGTATTCCTCTACCACATCATCATCAATAATGTCTTTATCCTTCTTTGAAGTGTCTCCCTTGGGGTCCTTGTTTGTGGATGTCCCTTCCCCATTCCTTGATAGTTCTTCATGACCAACTACTAACTCTCCTTGGTCTTCAATTTCCAAGGTCCCCATCTCAAGATTCTTCATCCTCTCTTTGCCTTTTCAAAGGGGGTGTACCTCCAATTCATTGCCTCCCCTTAAGGTCATGGCACTAGCATTCTCCCTAGGTGGTGGGATGGTTTGAGATGGGAATCTTGTGGAGCTTGAGGCTTGAGATTTTGACATATTGGAGGCTATTTGGGATATTTGGGTTTCCAAGTTGCTTGCCCTAAGGTTGTTTGCCTCCCTATCCTTCCTTGCCTCTTCTCTATCTCTCCTTGCCTCCTCTTTATCTCTCATTGCCTCCTCTTTTTCTCTCCTTGCCTCCTCCCTATCTTTTTCTTGATTGGCAAGGAGTGTTTGCAAGATATCACTCAAGTTCCCTTGAGAAGAAGAATTTCCTTGAATGGGGCCTTGGTTCGATTGTCTTTGAGAATTGTTTTGAGATTGAGAGTTACTTGGGAAATTTGAATTGTTGGGTCTTTGATTGTTGTAGATTCTTTGGGGGTTTTGTTGGAAATTGAAGTTCCGGTTTTGGGTGGGATTTTGGGCTCTCAAGTGATTGAATTGACCGTTTTCAAAGCTTTTCGACTTATCCCCTCCCCATCCCAAAAGATCACGGTTCCCCGCTTGGTTGTACATTCCCCCTCCACTTGGGTTCCTTGAATTATAATTCCCATAACCCATAGCATTAACACTTTCCATAGTTGCTCCTTGTTCAATCATGATGTAGCATGTGTTGGTGGCATGGTCACCTCCACAATATGAGCATTCAATTGGTTCGGGGTGTTGAGAGAGTGAGTTACCTTTGTTAACAACCAAGTTTGACATCATACTTTTAAGTTCACCCATTTCTTGCATGATCTTGTAGTTTTGAGATGCATAAGGATCCTCCATGGAAGATACATTCCTAGAGCTTCCTCCCCTTTCACTCTTTCTTCCATAGCTCCTTGTGTTCATTGCCAATTTTTCGATAATATTGTTGGCCTCGGCCACATTAAGGGTATTAATTCCACCTCCGGTGGCGGCAATGATCATTCTTTGGTCATTTTGGCACAACCCCTCATTGAAAGCCGTCAACAAACCATCTCCCGACATGCCATGGTATGGGCATCTTGCCACAAGACTTTTGAAACGCTCCCAATAATCATAAAGGGTCTCTCCCAGGTCTTGCTCAATGGTAGTGATAAGCTTCTTGGAGTGATTGTGTCTTGAATCCGGATAATACTTTTCAAGAAACTTTTTCTTCAAACCCACCCACGTGGTAACGGAGTGAGCCGGGAGGCAAAAGAGCCATTCTTTCGCCGCATCTTGAAGAGAAAAAGGGAATGCCCTTAGCTTGAATTGATCCTCGGTCACTCCTTGGGGAATAGCACCTTGGCAAATCATATGAAACTCGGCCAAGTGTCTATTAGGGTCGTTCCCCACCATGCCATGGAATCTAGGCAAGTTGTGGACGAAGAAACCTTTGAGCTCAAAGTTCACATCCCCCATGGGAGGATATGCAATACAAAGGGGTTGCTCCTCATAGTTCCTTGACCGAATCTCACCGATTGTTCTATTATCCTCCGCCATATTAGGTGGGTAAAGAACGTTCAATGGAGATGGTATCCTAGGTGGTGACTCAAACTCTTCTTCCGGTTGTTCTTGAAAAATGTTATTTTCCAACTCCTCTTCACTAGGTTCCCTCCAAAAAGGTCTCCTATAAAGGGGATTTGAAAATAACCAATTTGATATGCTACTTGAAGATGGATCAATCTCTTGGTCACCAATTTCTTCTTGTGACCTAGGCATAAACTTAAAGATTCAACTCAACAACACAAATTAGTAACTTCATCACAAAGTAACTAATAAACTAAAAAAAATTTGAAAAACAATCTAAACAAGTTATGACACTAACAAGAGTTTCAATTTAATATTTAGCTATATTGCCTTCCCCGGCAACGGCGCCAAATTTGACGAGGCTAATTCGCGTGTCGTTAAATCCGCTAATTAGCTACGATAAAAAAAATAATTTAAATCTCCTAAACAAATAACATGAACTATCTTAAAAAAGGTAGTAAATGGTAAGAATAGGGTCGAACCCAAGAGAAGGCGGTATTAACTAAATTAATCTAATCTAGACTCTTGCTAAAAGCCAATTAACAAAACTAATTACTAATTAATTACTCTAATCACAAATTAAGACACTAATTAAGACAAAAACTTAAATTAATTACAAACTATAATATTCACAATGAGAAAACATGTAGGATAACATATAGGGGGAAAGTTTGATTGGAGAAATTCATTAACAAGTCTAAAATAAACAACAATTACTAAAGATTCAAATATTCAAATATGGAGAAACAACTTAGTGTAATTTTCCCAAGTTCCCAACAATTAGCAAAGTAAAGACTTTTCCTTTCCTCTCTTCTCTAATTATCTAATACAAGTTTCTAAGAAATTAGTCAACAAGGATTAAATCAACCAAGATTGACCCTTTACAACTCAACCAATACTTATTAAAACATACACTACAACAAAAAAGGCATTTTACGACGGATTTGTTGCGACGGAATTCAAATCCGTCACAAAATTGACTTTGCGACGGAATTTTTGATGTTTTGCGACGGATTGTATTCCGTCGCAATACATCATTTTGCGACGGATTTTGTGACGGAAATTCCGTCGCAAGATGAATTCACGCGATAAATGATAAAATGAAAAAACAAAAAATTTTTTTTTTTTTTTTTGAATAGTGTTTGCGCCGGATTTTGCGACGGAAATTCCGTCGCAAATAAATTTTTTTAGCGCGGAATTTTTGCCTCGCGCGGGAAAATATATTTGCGACGGATTAATGGATTTGCGACGGAAATTCCGTCGCAAATCCATCCCACATCGGAAAAAAACAGCACATTTCTGATGTTTATATAGAATCCCTCACTTCTTACATTGAATATGTGACTTATGAATTGAAGCGGAAAAACATGAGGTTAAAAAAATCGCGCGAGATAAATTCACGCGCGAAATGATAAAATGAAAAAAAAAAAAAAAAAAATTTTTTTTTTTTGAATAGTGTATGCGACGGAATTTGAGACTGAATTTCCGTCGCAAATTTTTGCGACGGAATTTCCGTCGCATAATCTACCTTTTGCGACGAAAATTTGCGACGTAGTGCTTGTGACGGAAATTCCGTCGCAAATGTCTTTTAGCGACGGATTTAAGGGTATTTGCGACGGAATTGTCCGTCGCTATTCAGATTTTTTTTTGTAGTGATAAGCACAATCAAAGATGCAAGCTTTATGAACAAAACCAAAGAAACATGCTAGAATCATGTAATAAAACATTAAACCATGTTCTAATCACACAATAAACCAAATTCCACTCAAAAGATTCCAACTTTAAACCAAAGTTACAATCTTTCAAGGTTGCTTCAACAATATCAAGATAAATTAATCAAATTTATCAAGACAAAGCACTAATTAAACAAACATTTGCTAAGATGATTAATCTCAACAACAATTCATTCAACAATGGAATTTAAACATGAGAAAATGGCATTAAATAGAGAAGAAGAGGTTCAAAAAGTCTTACAATGCTAAAAGAAGAGAACTTGTTCCAATTACACTAAGAAATGGAAGATTAGCTACCCATAATCCAAGTATTACAACCCAAAATGAAGTTCAACCAAATTACAAGCCAAAATGAAAGAACCAAAAATATGAGAGAACTTGTTGTGAAAATTATGGAATGAATGGAATGTAGGGAATGATTCTCTCTCTCTAAAATCTGGCTCTTATATACCCTTGGTCCGGAAACCTAGGGCCTTCGAGAAATGGGCTTCAAAATGACAAGACGGAGAATGAACGAACACCTGTCTCAGGCCAGGACCCCTGGCAGCTTTCAGGCGCGCTGGCATCGTTTCATGCTGCCAGTTTTTCCTTTGCTTGCCCGCCTTGACTTTCGTTGACCCCTTTGAGTATTAGCTTCGCCTTGACTTCCATTGACCCTTTGGACTTGCTCTTCTTGCATTGATGATTTGCTCCTAGCCCACTCCAATTTTCGGGTTTGGGTCTCGATTCTCGGGTTTGACTTTGACTTTTGTTGACTTCCGGGTTTGACTCTAAAATTTGACTTAAAAATACTAAATAACAACATAATTACAAGGACTAAGGTTAGCATAAAACGATGCTAACGACCCGTAAAAAGTATATTAAATGAACCTAATAAACACTACTAAACACGACATATTTTGGTGTTGTCAATATCAACTATTTTTTTTTTTGCAAGATGGATATTTCTCATATATTCAAAGAAGGATACATGAGTTTTCTTACAAAAGCATAACCACTAGGAAAACATTCAAAACAAACTAAGCATTTAAAGCCTCTATAATTTCTTCATGATTAATCTTGGCAGATTTAGTAAGTAGCGTAGCACTAACAATAACTTGAATTTCCCGAGTAAGAGCTGCAATAGGTCGATGTAGCCCCTCAAAGATCCTTTTGTTCCTTTCCCTTCAAATTGTGTAGACTGTAGCAGCAAGACAGCATAATGCCCTGTTCTTCTTCCAACTGTTCACTTTGCTCCTGAGACTCCAGACCAAGAGAGGATGAAGTTGATATATTCCCTCAGGAAGACCTACCTAGCGAGCAATGCAAGAGATCAAGGACTTTGAGAATGAACATTGGAAGAACAGATGCTTGGAACTCTCATCAGCCTTCTGACAGAGAGGACATCTGTTAGGGATGATGAGCCCTCTGCAAATGAGCTGATCAGTAGTAGCCAGCTTCTTTTGAATAGCAAGAGACAACATGATTCTATGCCTAGGCAGGATACAAGCTTTGCTAATCTTGTTGAACAGAGAATTAGTGGGGAGAGTGAGTCTTAGAGCCTCATAAGCCTTGCCAATGGAAAATTTGTTTTGAGTAGAACAAGCATTCAGGAGTTCCTTGACTCTCTGGATACCCCCAATCTGCAGAGCACATCTATCTCTATTAGTGATGATACTCCTAAGGCTCTCAGGATGAAACTCTCTAATTTGTAGCTCCCAAATGGTAATATCAGAGGAAAGGAAGTAATTTCTGATCCAAGAAGACCAGATGGACCCCGTCCCTCTATCAATGTGCCAGAGCCATTTCAGCATGGTAGCTTTGTTCCACGCAGTAATATCTTTCACCTGAAAGCTACCTTCAGACCAGGGTACACAAATAGACTCCCAGCTCTTAAAGGAGATTTTCCTGACACCTGCAGTGACACCCCAAAAGAACTGCCTACAAGCTCTATTAAAAGACACGCAAACAGATTTGGGCAGAAGAATGCTACTACTTTAGAAGTTTCCCAGACCAAAAATCATAGAGTTAATAATCTGAATTCTGCCAGCATAAGAAAGATTTGTATGTGAACATTTATGTAGGAGGCTGGTAATTTTAAGAGTGAGCCCTTCATACATATGTTTAGTGAGTCAGGAATGATTAATTGTAACACCCGCAAATGTACCCTATTTTTATAGTAAAAATATTATACGGATACTTTTCAGCGAATTTTAGTTTTAGTCTAGAATTTAATTCCAGTGTCTATTTTAGAAAATCCGAGTTCGTTTTCGGACTTTACGAGAGATTCCGAGTAAATTACGTCTTAAGACGTTATTGACTTTTTCCTTAACTTTTTCCACTTACTCCTTCATATACTCCCTCACAACCCTAACTCCCTCATTCAATCTTCTTCTTCTTCCTCACAAAGTAAACCCCAAATCCCTAGCCTCCATATTTGATCCATCTTAGAATCATCGCTACTCCTTCGTTACTCGCTTAAATTCGCTCAAGTTCGTCTTATTCCTTCCCTCTCATCTTCCTCTATCTTATTTGGTAATAAAATTACCGTCTTTCTCGCTTTTCAATTTATCCGTCTTTCTCAAAGGTGAATTATATTCATCTTTTATTATCTAATTGTAGGTGGAGACTTTCTAGACCCCGACAATGATTACTATCTAGTGGAAGAAGGCTTAGAAATCGTTTAAAGACGCATAAAGGTAACGGTGAAGGGTTACTCGATATCATTTACGTGTTTTTATGTGTTTTCTATGTTAGAAATCGTATTTAGAATATGATTAGAAATCTTAGGATTTGTGTTGTTAATGATGGTTGTTGTTAGTTGATAATTGATATGAGAATTGATGATTTGTGATGTTAGATGATATTTGTGTTATGCCTTAGTGAAAATTGTGAAATTCGTATGACCCGTGCCTGCCAAACCAAGACGCTGGCAGCGTTCCCTGGACGCTGGCAGCGTCATAGGACGCTGGCAGCGTTGCCTGGCGCTGGCAGCGTTGCTTGCTGCCAGTTTCCCAAGTCGACTGCAGTTTTCCTGCACTGACCCCTTTTCGTAAAATGCTCATATCTCCTTCGTTACTTGCTTGTTTTGGGCTTGTGACATCCCGTTGGAACCGTAAGAGGATAAGCTATCACTGCCATTTAGAATTTCTGCATTTGCATGTCTAGAACACTAGTTATGACTGTTTGAAGTGGACCCTTGTTTTAGTTGGTTTCCAAACAACGTTGTTTTGGAGAGGGGATCTATGTTTCTTATTTATTATGCTTCATAAACTTGTTCAAATGCTTATGTATCATGTATTGATTCATTTTTATCATTGTTAAGTTTATATAACTCTTTATTTTCATGTTTTGTGACGGTTTTTGGTATGTCCCACTCTGAGTCGATTTTTACACATGTTACGGTTTGAGCACTAATTTCCTATGTGCTTTGTACTCTCATTCCCTTGGCTACCTCCACGTTCGTAAGGCAGGAATGTCGGAACGGGGATGTATCCTTACTGCTTGATTGAATGTGTTGGTGGGCATATGACGACGTTGTTGGGAGGCGAACGCTTTGCGTTGATCGATCCGCTCGTCAAATGTTGTGTACTTGCGAGGTGTTGTCAACTGCATGTAGCGTACCGCTTGTTATGAAGCTTGTGCTCTTTTCCGCCTCTTTCGTGAATGTCGACCGAATTTGGGGTACTCGGCGTCTATGATTGACCGAGTCTTGGATGCGAAATGTCATCGCATGTCGAACCGGAAAATCTGATTTCGGGAGTCTGGCCAGATTTAGACTAGGACCGTATTATTATCGTCGTTCTACCAGGAGGAAATTAGTCTACATATACGAAATGAATTGAATCGTGTATGCGTTCAGGGAATGTTTTTATCCCGTGGATGCCTTTTAATCATACTTGCATGTACACGGTGCTAGTGCGTGGCATTTACCGTGAGAGATGTCGTCAATGTATTGGTATGTCTGGATGGATGATTACATGATTGATTATTCGTGATCATTGGGTGACTTGGCATGGTTTGTTTGTCGAGTCTCAATCTTATCAAACTTATACCGCTAACGGTGAGATGCAAGCCCTAGTGAGTGTATTCGGTTGCCTAAGAGTGTCTTCCCCGAGTCTTTGTATAACATGATGGATTCGGAATTGTACTTCATATGCTCTTATCATTATATATTGAATTGCCTATCTATCCTTATCGTATTTCACATGTATATCTATATATGCCTGCTTCTACTTTTGTATTTCCTTTTATGTACGTTTAATGTGATATGGCTGGGAGAACCCGGAGTTACTCCCCACTGACTGTGACGTTCATGTTTTTCATGGATGAACATGTTGCTTGATTGGATGGCTTTTTGCTTGTGGTATTTTGGGTTCGGGTGTGAGCTAGCGGGCGTGGTCCCTGGATTGAAACACCTCTAGACGACTTTAGCTAGTTGCTAATAACTTTGTTGTTGGATAACATTTTGAGAGACTTCGTCTCTTTGTTGTATTTCATACTTTAGTTTGTAATATTTGACACTCCTCGTATTTTCTATTTGCATGTAAAAAAGTTTTTAAAATACCGTATTTTCCGCTAATTAAGTCACATGCTGGTATGTTTTATTTCCGCATTCGCGAGGGTTGTCACATTAATGGGCATGCCAAGATATCTAAAAGGAAAAGATCCTTCAGTCATTCCAATTGCAGTAAGGATTTGAGTTTTAAGATCATCAGAGACCCCTCCAAAATAGGCTTCAGTTTTCTCAAAATTAGCTCTAAGACCAGAGCAAACAGAGAAGGAATGAAGAATATTAGCAGCTTTTTGGACAGAAGGCAAATCACCCTTAGTGAATATCATGAGATCATCAGAAAAAATAAGATGATTCAACCCAAGTTTAGTGCATTTGGGATGAAAGGAGACATCCTGCTCTTTATTCATTCTTCTTAGACTCCTAGATAAGATCTCCATGCTAAGGACAAAGAGACTAGGTGAGAGACGATCACCCTGTCTTAAGCCACATTTACCTTTGACAAAGAGACTAGGTGAGAGAGGATCATCTTTCTCATCGTTCTGATTGCTATTTCTGTTTGTCTTCGTAATCTTATATTACATAAAACTTTCTGAGTACATGTCTAGGTTTGAATCTAGACTTAGGACTCTTGGCCTAAAGATAGCTCCCACTGCTTTACCAGTATCAAGGGATAGGATATACAACTATAGGAACTACTTCTAGTCCCTCCAATACAGTCGAATCCAAGCTACTTTCATATGCATCATCATATGATGCAATGTACTCCATTTCCGTTGTGAAATCCGCAATGATAAACTGCCTGGAACACTTCCAGCAAATACATCACATTTATATTTGAAAATGTCACTCCTACTTGGAACCTTTCCAATAGTCTTTTTTGCTTGGAACTCTTCCAACAGATAAATCTTCTATAAAACATAGCTAGTTCGTGATCAGTTTGGAAACTGAAGTCTGTGTAAACTCTTACACACAACTCACTATAAACTCCAAACATATGGAACATATCTTTAGTCCTTCGCAATTAATTAAGGATGTTCTTTATGGCTATCAAGTGACTCTCACTTGGATTTTATTGCAAATGATTCGTCATACTCAAAGCATGCGAAATGTCGGATTGAGTATACATCACAGCGTTTATAATTGATCCCGCAGCTGAAGCAAAAGGAATCAATTATCATGTGTTCAACTTCCTTGAACTAGTCAAAGATCTTATCAAGAATTTTGACTCAATGCTAATGTCCTTTTAGATTTATCTCCATAAATCCAGATATCTAAAAGATGTATTCTACTTTTCCAAAATCTTCCATCATCTAAAATGATCAATATGTCTCCACATATAAGACTGATGAAAACCATATTACTCCCACTAAACTTCATGTATAAACATAATTCCTCGAGATATCGAGAAATATTTTACAACATGATTGACACACTAATTCCAACTCTTTAGTTCTTACTTAAGACATCCTCTTAAGCTTGCAAAATTAACTTAGGATAGTTAGGATCTACGAACCCACAGGTGAATATAAAATATACAACCTCTTCTAGAATCGTATTCAAGAAGTTGGTCCTTGAGATCCAATTGACATCATACTATTATGATATGCTGTAATCGCTAAGTTTATTCGAATGGATCGAAGAATTAAGGTTAGTGCAAAAACTCTTTGCGTACCCATTTATCTTTGAAAACATTGTAATGTTTATCCATGCAAATTTCGATCTTTAAAAATCAATTTACATTGAAGAGGTCGTACTTCTTCAAGTAAAATTTATCAGGTCACATACCTGACCATCATGCATGGAGTCCATTACGAATCACATGACTCTAAGCCATAGCAAGAAGTTAGGACTAGAAACAGTCTTTTATAAGTCACAGATTAGAATTCATCACTATTAAGGAGTGATAAAATTCCTCCTGACCTCTTAAGATTCCAAAGAAACAACTACTGAACAAACAATGAGGAAACTTTTTACTTTTTCCGGACCATATGCTCAGTTTGTGGCTCTTGAAACATTTTCTCCCACTCTGTCTTATCAAGAAATAATCGTCTTTTTTATTGAAAGACAGCATCACGAGTCACAAACGCTTTGTTCTCGTGGTCATTGTAGGATTATTGAGCACTTGTTTCATTTGGATAACTTATAAATTAGGTACGTTACCTATCCATATCGTATCTGAAATAAAATCCGACTGTTTTAAATGTGCTTTGATATGGTGGGAAAAGAAATAGCAGAAAAAAATATTAAGATCCCAAGGTTAGTCAAATGGCTCAGTTTGACTTGACAAAGACAAAACCATATCGTATAAGGTTATGTTTCTCTATTTAACAACGCGTTATCTCATAATGTGTGTTAGAGAAATTAACTCGTGAAACTATTTCACAATACTTTTGGTGAAAATCAAAGGCAATACTTAGATATTTTAGTTACGATTTGGTCGTAAGTCCTTGATCTAATACTCTTGGTGGTTAATTACTTCACATTGAAGCTCTTTGAACTTTTCAAAGATTTCTCATAACACCTCATTAAGTAGAATCAAATATAATATCTACTTAAATCGTTGGTAAATAAAGTGAAATAGTCATAACCATCTCTGGTTGTGTTTGTTATTGGACCACGGATATTCTTATGTAATAGGGCCAATAACTCACTAGTTCCATTTCCTTTTCAACAAAAAGGGCACGAATTATCTTGCCTTGAATACAAGATTCGCACACACCATAAGATTCAAAGTCAAATGTTTTAGATGTGCTACACAATCCAGAATTAAGATTAGATTTGGGTCACCAATTTTGAGCCTATTTCAATCTATATGAAAAGTAATTTCTAATTTAGGTCAAGAATATAGTTACCTTTGATTGGTATGGGATAACCATTGACCAAGTATAGGCATAAATAGATACAACGCTTGTTCCATTCACAAAAGTGAAACACTTGTGTCGTACACAAAAGTGGATACTATATTCTTTATTTAGAGATCATGTACAAAATAACGTTTATTAAAGTATACCTCTAAATCCAAAACTAGATTGATCACATTATAACTTTTATATGTCTCTATAGAAATAAAACTACAATAGTTATATTTCCCTTGTAGGTCGACATTTAATCATGGTTAGTCGTCGTACGAATCATTATTATATGCATTGAATACATTGATGAAAACCATAATGGGTATCTAATACCCAAAACTTGCATTTTAGCAAAATAAATGTCGATCATATAGATATTATGGGTGACAATAGTACACCCAATTTTTAACTCTTTAGAAAACTTGGGACAGATTCTTTTCTTGTGTCCTACACTGTAAGAATAGAATCATCAAAGGTTGGGTTTGACACCTTGCTTGGATTCTGACTTTACTATTCAAAATAGCCTTGCCTTTTTCCCTTGCTTTGTGCCAACATCGTGCCAACCTACTCTTGAACCTCGTCATATTCTTAACAATCAAGAAAAAAACATCTTTCCTAGAGCTCCCACTCACTTTCATGAATCTCTATTTAGACCAATATATTAGAAATATAATGAAGACTTTTCTTCATTTTATTCATGGTTTTACCTTCAAAAGGATAAACCTTTCATGAAGTGACTACGGTATTTGGTTATTCACGATTTTAAATAAATCGATTAACCTAGTCGTCCCAACTGATTTGGCCTCATTTGAGGTAAGCCTCGATAAGGAGCATTATGACGACATACCAAAAATTACAAATATTTTCGTTGGAGTAAAAAGATTGATGCACCATTGTAATAAGGAGACGTCACTAAAACAAAATCAAAACGTTTTTGACTAAGTGTGACATATTCATATACTCTTCATAAGAGACATTTGCAATGGTTAATATGAGGATCAAAAGAAAAATTCATTTTGTCTTTAGCTACGGTGGTATAAACGGACATTGCAATAAAAATGCTACCGTATAACAACGGAAACTCCTTTCCACGATTGAACGGATTTACAAGTTCGTAGAAGGAAAAATATTTGTCATTTCGCGAATAAAATAAATATGAACGGAAAATAAACATTCATTGCTTATATATAATTTACTTGTAAAACAATTTTAACAAGTCACTCATATAATGACCCCTCACGAAATTATATAAGAGATTCCAAGACCCATCTTTAGACAAAAATAGTCATCGTATGCTACCGTTATCTAAAAAATGGTAAGTCAATACTTGACTAATTATACCCTTAGAACTCTTGGTTGACGGATTTCAACTAAATCCATCTCCTAGTCCCAAGATAATGCTTATCTCGTTGAGTCCAATCCAATTTTGGCTTGTGATCGCATCACCCTACTTACCCGAGGTAAAAAGGGACCCACGAGCGTGGTAGCCCTAATGAACACGGGGTTCATAGGTGTTACTAATTGGTAAGGCTAATCTCAATTTTTAAGTTATGTGAGAGGTCTTGTCAATTTAGTTATTAATTCCCTATAAGCGAACTAAGTCGGTGAATTTTGAATAACTTTGAATTGACAATCGAGAAATAAAATGCATGTCGGCGATTTTGGCATGAGCGGAAAAATAAAGCAAGCAAATAATAAATCCTAGTATGGCCACCTAGCTAATCTAATTAACTAGACGATTACAATATCGGTAACCAACTCCCTGGCCCCTTGCCTCTTCACGGTACATGCTCAAAAAAAAAAGGCACCGTCTTTTGGAACACCGACTTCGGGAATCTCCGTCTTCACAATAATTAATTACAAAAAGATACAAATAAAATTCCTATTATACATTTGATCTAGAAATGAAATTAAATTATTACAAACGGCGATACGAGATTTCAAATAAAATTACAACCGAATCGGTATTCCCTTACATTACGAGTAATACCAATTAAAATAATCTAGGCCATACTAGGTACAACTTGCATTAAAAATTAAACAAATGACATTCATTCATTCAACAATTAGAACATAAATAAAATGATGTAAATCATTAAGTTAATGTAATTTAATAAGAAGGAGTTCTTATTGTGCCTTTATTAACCGAAAAATCCCAATGTAAGGACGTTTTCGTCTTATATTTTCTTTTAATGCTTTTATATTTGCATGCATGATAACTAGAGCATAAATCATTAAGTTAATGTAGTTTAATGAACTAATTAGAGGAGTCTAATTAGAGGTCTAGGACTTTCATGTGGTATCAGAGCTCTATTGTTACATGCATGTCGATTTTAGGCATTAAAATCGAGTTATACGATAACTTGGGTAAAATTGAAATTTTGTGTTAAAAATTGGTTTGCACAAAATTTTTAATTTTCATGCATACCTACTGACCTTAAAATGGTTGTGGTCAAATTTGGTGATTTTAGGGATTGATTTACTATTTATTATGATTTATGGCCTTTAAATCATGTTAATATGCATGTTTTATGTTAAAAGTTAACTAAAAATAGTTGCATGTTGATTATGGCCATGAAACTTTGATACAATCTCACATACATGTTGTACATACTGTATGTAAAATTTCGTGACTTTTAATTAAGGTTTGCATGATTATTGATTTTTATAAGATAAAAGTCAATAAAGTGAGATTATTATGATCATAAAACAGAAACGTCCTTTTCTGTTCTTGAAATTTTTTGGTACATTTTATAATCTGATTTATATCATCTTGGTGAAAGTTTATAATTTGTTTCACTATTTTACTATATTTAATGGTTTTTATTTGATAAAACCGTTGAATACAAAGTTATTTGTTCATAAAATTAATTCAAATTGTTTGAGCAAATGTTTCTAGTTTTTGGAGTTCCTGGAAATGTTCCAGAATGTACAAAATGTTTTGTTTCAAATTTCTATGATTTTTATATTTTATTTTGGGTTTATTTCATAAATGTTATGATTAAACCTCTATGTTTAGCAAATACGATCAATTCGAACTAATTAAATACAAAAAAAATTAGTGGGGACTAATTTTGAGTTCTAAAACAGTTCAGATAATTATTTTGAGCTTAAATACGATTTAAGTGTTGATTAATGATTTTTAATGGTTAAAAATCGATAAAATCCATAAAACCGAGCTTGAATAAGCATGATAAGTGTTAAGGGTGATTTTGGCATGATTTTTACAGCATTATATTTATGTTGTTATTGTTGAATGAATGAATGTCATTTATTTAATTTTTTATGCAAGTTGTACCTAGTATGGCCTATATTATTTATATTGGTATTACCCGTAATGTAAGGGAATACCGATCGGTTGTAATTTTTATTTGCGATCTCGTATCGCCGTTTGTAATAATTTAATTTCATTTTCTAGATCAAATGTATAATAGGATTTTATTTGTATCTTTTGTAATTACTTATTATGAAGACGGAGATTCCCGAAGTCGGTGTTCCAAAAAGACGGTGCCTTTTTGGAGCATGTGTCATGAAGAGGCAAGGGGCCAAGGAGTTGGTTTCCGATTTTTTAATCATCTAGTTAATTAGATTAGCTAGGTGGCCATACTAGGATTTATTACATGCTTGCTTTATGTTTTTCCGCACATGCCAAAATCGCCAACATGCATTTTTATTTTATTTCGCGATTGTCAATTCAAAGTTATTCAAAATTCACCGATTTAGTTCACTTATAGGGAATTAATGACTAAGTTGACAAGACCTCTCACATAATTTAAAAAAAAATTGAGATTTAGCCTTACCAATTGAAGCACCTATGAACCCCGTGTTCATTAGGGCTACCACGCTCGTGGGTCCCTTTTTACCTCGAGTAAGTTTGGCGATGCGATCACAAGCCAAAATTGGATTGGACTCAACGAGATAAGCGTTATCTTGGGACTAGGAGATGGATTTAGTTGAAATCCGTCAACCAAGAGTTCTAAGGGTAGAATTAGTCAAGTATTGACTTACCATTTTTAGATAAAGGTAGCATGCGATGACTATTTTTGTCTAAAGATGGATCTTGGAATCACTTATACAATTTCGTGAGGGGTCATTATATGAGTGACTTGTTTAAAATTGTTTTACAAGTAAAATTATATATAAGCAATGAATGTTTATTTTCCGTTCATATTTATTCGCGCAATGACAAATATTTATCCTTCTACGAACTTGTAAATCCGTTCAATCGTGGAAAGGAGTTTCCATTATTTTATACGGTAGCATTTTGATTGCAATCTCCGTTTAAACCACCGTAGCTAATGACAAAATGAATTTTTTCTTTTGATCCTCATATTCACCATCGCAAATATCTCTTATGAAGAGTATATGAATAACTCACACTTAGTCAAAAACGTTTTGATTTTGTTTTAGTGACGTCATCTTATAACAATGGTACATCAATCTTTTCGCTCCAACGAAAATATTTGTATTTTTGGTATGTCGTCATAATGCTCCTTATCGAGGCTTACCTCAAAAAGAGGCCAAATCAGTTGGGACGACTAGGTTTTTCGATTTATTTGAAATCGTGAATAACCAAATACCGTAGTCACTTCATGAAAGGTTTATCCTTTTGAAGGTAAAACCATGAATGAAATGAAGAATAGTCTTCACAATAATTCTAATATACTTGTCTAAGTAGAGATTCATGAAAGTGAGTGGGAGCTCTAAGAGGGATGTTTATATTCTTAATTGTTAAGAATAAAACGAGGTTCAAGAGTAGGTTGGCACGATGTTGGCACAAGGCGAGGGAAAAAGGCAAGTCTATTTTGAATAGTAAAGTCAAAATCCAAGCAAGGTGTCAAACCCAACCTTTGATGATTCTATTCTTACAGTGTAGGACACAAGAAAAGAATCTGTCCCAAGTTTTCTAAAGAGTTAGAAATTGGGTGTACTATTATCACCCATAATATCTATATGATCGACATTTATTTTGCTAAAATGCAAGTTTTGGGTATTAGATACCCATTATGGTTTTCATCGATGTATTCAATGCATATAATAATGATTCGTGCGACGACTAACCATGATTAAATGTCGACGTACAAGGGAAATATAACTATTGTAGTTTTATTTCTATAGAGACATATAAAAGTTATAATGTGATCAATCTAGTTTTGGATTTAGAGGTATACTTTAATAAACGTTATTATGTACATGACCTCTAAATAAAGAATATAGTATCCACTTTAGTGTACGACACAAGTGTTTCACTTTTGTAAATGGAACAAGCGTTGTATCCTTTTATGCCTTTACTTGGTCCATGGTTATCCCATACCAATCAAAGGTAATTATATTATTGAACTAAACTAGTAATTACTTGTCATATAGATTGTAAAAGGCTCAAAATTGGTGACCCTAATCTAATCTTAATTCTGGATTGTGTAGCACATTAAGAGGCTAGTATTGACAACTATCCCTAAACCATCTGATTTTGAATCTTATGGTGTGTGCGAATCTTGTATTCAAGGCAAGATGATTCGTGCCCTTTTTATTGAAAAGGAAATCGAACTAGTGAGTTATTGGCCATATTACATAAGAATATGTGTGGTCCAATAACAAACACAACCAGAGATGGTAATGATTGCTTCACTTTATTTACCGACGACTTAAGTAGATATTGTGTTTGATTCTACTTAATGAGGTGCTAAGAGAAATCTTTGAAAAGTTCAAAGAGCTTCAATGTGAAGTAGTTAACCACCAAGAATATTAGATAGTGAACTTACGACCAAATCGTAACAATAAATATCTAAGTATTGACTTGATTTCACGCAAAAGGAATTGTGAAATAGTTTCACGGTACTTCTCTAACACACATTATGGAGATAGGGTTTGTGCATAGAGAAACACAACCTATATGAATATTGGTTTTTGTCTTTTGTCACGTTAATCTGAGCCACTTTGACTAACTTTGGGATCTATTATTTTTGTCTGCTATTGTCTTATCCCCCCATATCAAAGACTTTAAAACAGTCGGATTTTTATTTTTTTCATATACGATATGGATAGGTAGCGTACCTACTTATAAGTTACCTTACCCAAAGAAACAAGTGCTCAATATCCCTACAATGACCCACGAGAACAAATCGTTTGTGACTCGTGATGTTGTCTTTCAATAAAAAATACGATTATTTCTTGATAAGACAGAGTGGGAGAAAATGTTTCAAGAGCCACAAACTGAGCATATGGTTCGGAAAAAGTATTCCTCATTGCTTGTTCAGTAGTTGTTTCTTCGGACCCTAGGAGGTCAGGTGGAATTTTATCGCTCCCTTATAGTGATGAATTCTAAAATGCGACTTATAAAAGATTGTTTTTAATCCCAACTTCTTGATATGGCTTAGAGTCATACGATTCGTAATGGACTCCATGCATGATGGTCAGGTATGTGACCTGGTAAAATTTTCTTGAAGAAGTACGACCTCTTCAATGTAAATCGATTTTTAAGATCGAAATTTGCATGGATGAACATTAAAATGTTTTCAAAGATAACTTGGTAGGCAAAGAGTTGTGCACCAACCTTAATTCTTTGATCCATTCGAATATACTTAGCGATTACAGCACATCATAATAGTATGATGCCAACTGGATCTCAAGAACCACCTTCTCGAATACGATTCTAGAAGAGGTAGTATATGTTATATTCACCTGTGGGTTCGTAGATCCTAATTATCCTAAGTTAATTTGCAAGCTTAAGAGGATTTCTTAAGTAAGCAATAAGAAGTTGGAATTAGTGTGTCAATCATGTCATAAAATATTTTCTCGATATCTCTAGAATTTTGGTTTTACATGACGTTTTAGAGTGGGGAATTAATATGGTTTACAATTCAGTCTTATATGTGGAGACATATTGATCATTTTAGATGATGGAAGATTTTGGAGAAGTAGAATACATCTTTTAGATATCTGGATTTGTGGAGATAAATCTAAAAGGATATTAGCATTGAGTCAAAATTCTTATATTGATAAGATCTTTGACTAGTTCAAGGAAGTTGAACACATCATAATTGATTCCTTTTTGCTTCCGCTGCGGGATCAATTATATACGCTGTGATGTATACTCAATCCGACATTTCGCATGCTTTGAGCATGACGAATCATTTGCAATCAAATCCAAGTGAGAGTCACTTGATAGCCATAAAGAACATCCTTAAGTACTTGCGAAGGACTAAAGATATGTTCCATGTGTTTGGAGTTTACAGTGAGTTGTGTGTAAGGGGTTACACAGACTTCAGTTTCCAAACTGATCAAAGTAATTTGAAATCACGAACTGGCTGTGATTTATAGAAGATTTATCTGTTGGAAGAGTTTCAAACAGAAAAGACTATTGGAAAAGTTCCAAGTAGGAGTGACATTTTCAAATATAAATGTCATGTATACGCTGGAAGTGTTTCAGGCAGTTTATCATTGCGGATTTCACAACGGAAATAGAGTACATTGCATCATATGATGATGCATATAAAAGTAGCTTAGATTCGACAGTATTGGAGGGACTAGAAGTAGTTCCTATAGTTGTATATCCTATCCCATGATACTGGTAAAACAGTGGGAGCTACCTTTAGGCCAAGAGTCCTAAGTCTAGATTCAAACCTAGACATGTACTCAGAAAGTTTTATGTAATATGAGATTACGTAGACAAAGAGAAATAACAACCAGAACGATGGGAAAGATGCAAGTATTGCTAATCCATTAGCCATGCCTTTTGCAAGGTGAACATGATAGTCATGTCATTTCAATGGGATTGAAATATGTACCTGAATTGTTAGAGATTATGAGATATGAAATTATTGATAGCGTATCAATTTTTCCAAATATTTGATAATCGCATTCATTGTTAGAGTTTCATTAAAAACTCCTTTATTTAGTGTGACTAAATTTTAATACTTTGTTTATCCGAATTGGTTGAAAGAAAGGTTGAACCCAATTCAAGTGAACAGGATGAACTTAGTGTTTTGTCCCTAGTCACTCATT
>JAIUZE010005393.1:0-11963 GCA_022085475.1 Heliosperma pusillum
GCAATATCTAAAACATAAATACCTCCAATAGAAATGGCCTCGCCATAACCCATTTCATTAAGTGAAAAAGTACAACAGTTGTTCTTAATGCAAAATGAAAATCCTTCCATGTCTAACACGGAAATGGAGATAATGTTCTTGGTAAGAGTTGGTACATAATAACAATTATTTAAATACAACTCTAAACCATTAGGCAAAAGAAGAACGTAGGTGCCCACGGAAAATGCGGCTACCTTAGCTCCATTTCCCATGCGCAGGTCCACGTCACCCTTGGCTAGTGCTTGCGCGTCCTTCAGCCCCTGTACATGATTACAAAGGTGAGAACCACAACCGGTATCAAATACCCAAGAAGATGTACTAGCAAAGTTAATATCTATCATATAGAGTGATGAAAGAATTTTACCTGACGTTGTCACACATCCGTCCTTCTTATCTTTCAAGTACTTGGGGCAATTGCGTTTCCAATGCCCTTTGCCATTACAATAATAGCATTCCGCCTCCGCGTGTTTGTTGACCTTGGGCTTGGCCTTATAAAAGACCTTGGCCTTTCCCTTGCCGGATTTCTTGAAAAGAGTCTTACCCTTTCCCTTGTCCTTCCTCACCCCAAGGTTCATGTTCTTAATTTTCATGGAAAGAACATCCTTGGGTTCACTCCCACTAGCCTCCATGTCTCTCTCAGCTTGGGTGAGGAGTGCATGGAGTTCATGGAAACTCTTGTCCATGCCATTCATGTTATAGTTCACCCTAAATGGGGTGAACTTAGGTGAGAGTGAATGAAGGATCTTACCCACCACCAAATTCTTCGGAATTGTGCACCCTAGACGCTCTAAGGTGTCCGCGTGCTCAACCATTTTGAGCACGTGTGGGCCAACTTTTTGGCCCCTTTGAAGCTTAGTGTCAAAGAATTTCATAATCGCCTCATATTTGAGAATTTGAGGGACTTGCGAAAACATCGAAGTGATCCTCGTGAATATCGGATATGCATTGAGAGAGATCAATTGGAGTTTGAGTTTGGGGGAGATTGACCAAATCAAGACATTCTTGACGTCATTAGCAACCTTCAAATAAAGGTCATATTCGGCCCGAACCACCGCGGACGATCTAGGCGCGGGTTCGGTGGGGGGCTCTTCAACCAAGTAGCGAAGCACGTTATCGGATAACGCGGCGCTCTTGATCGTTGACTCCCATTCTACGAAGTTACTTCCGTCATCCTTTAGGACACACTTGTTCATGACGGACCTCAACCATGAGTCTCTACTCAAGGTTGCAACGTTTGATGATGTTGACATTATGCGAATATGGTAACTACAACAAAAAGAAATATATAAACATTCATTGTTAATTTACTTGAAAAACATTTTAACAAGTTTAGCATTCATATAATGACCTCTCCCTAAATTATATAAATGATTCCAAGACCCATCTTTAAATAAAATAGTCATCGCATGCTACTTTTATCTAGAAATGGTAAGTCATTACTTGACTAATTCTACCCTTAGAACTCTTGGTTGACGGATTTCAACTAAATCCATCTCCTAGTCCCAAGATAACGCTTATATCGTTGAGTCCAATCCAATTTTAGCTTGTGATCGTATCACCCTACTTACCCGAGGTAAAAAGGGACCCACGAGCGTGGTAGCCCTAATGAACACGGGATTAATAGGTGTTATTAATTGGTAAGGCTAATCTCAATTTTTTTAAATATGTGAGAGATCTTGTCAATTTAGTTATTAATTCCCTATAAGTGAACTAAGTCGGTGAATTGGGAATAACGTTGAATTGACAATAACGGTAAATAAAATGCATGTGTGACGATTTTGGCATGAGCGGAAATAAAGCAAGCAACCAAGTAACAATAAAATCCTAGTATGGCCACCTAGCTAATCAAAATTAACTAGATAGTTACAAATTCGGAAACCAACTCCTTGGTCCCTTGCCTCTTCACTTGGAACACCTTCCAAAATGGCACCGTCTGGAGGGAGTCACCGGTCTTCATAAAAATAATTACAAATATAAAAATATACAAATTCCTATTATACATTTATTCTATAAAATAAAATTATTAAATTATACAAACCGGCGATACGAGATCGCAATAAAATTACAACCAAACCGTTATTCCTTTACATTACGGGTAATAACGATTAAAAATAACTAGGCCATACTAGGTACAAAATTTGCATAAATTATTAAATAAATGACATTCATTCATTCAACCATAAATAAAATAAATTGCTGCAAAATTCATGCCAAAATCGCCCTAAGTTCAATTCATGCTCATTGTAGCTCGATTTTCCGGGATTTATTGATTTTTAACCATTAAAAATCAATATCAATATTTAAATCTCATTTAAATTCAAACTAAATAACTAAACTGATTTAGAACTCAAAATTAGTCACTACTAATTTTGTTGGTCATTAATTAGATCGATTTGATTTCATTTGCTAAATATTACGGTTTAATCATAACAATTATGAAATAAAACCAAAATAAAATATAAACATCATAAAAATTGAAACCAAAATTTTTTTACATTCTGGAACAAGTCCAGGAACTATAAAAATAAAAAACATTTGCTCAAAAAATTAAAATTAATTTTATGAACAAATAGCTTTGTATTTAATTGTTTTATCAAATAAAAACATTAGATATAGTAAAACAGTGAAACAAATTATGAAATTTCACCAAGAGTATCAAAATCAGAATGTAAAATGTACAAAAAATTTCAAGACCAAAAATGGACTTTTCAATTTTATGAACATTATAATCTCATATTATCGACTTTTATCGTATAAAAATCAATAAACATGCAATACATAAGTAAAAGTCATGAAATTTTACATAAAATATGTAAGACATGCATGTGTGATCATATTAAAATTTCATGGCCAGAATCAACATGCAACTATTTTTAGTTAACTTTTAACTCATAAAATGCATGTTAACTCGGTTTAAACGCCAAAAATCAAAATAAATAGCAAATTAATACCTAAAATCACTAAATTTGACCACAAACATTTTGAGGTCAGTAGGTATACATGCACTAAATTTTTTTGTCAGAATCGTATTTTAACTCAAAATCTTTGATTTATTAGTTATCTTATAACTTTAATAAAAAAATGTCCAAAATGAACATGCATGCTACAAGCTAGCTCTGATACCACATGAAAGTCCATAGACCTTAATTAGACTCCTCTAATTAGTTGCTAAATTACTTGTTAATTTAGTATTTAATGAGCTATGTAACATGCATGCAAATATAAAGACATTTATATAAGAGAAGAAATTTCCTCACATTGATATGGAAAATATAAGGGCACAACAAGAACTCCTTCTTGTTGTTCTTGAGCTACAAATATGGATGAACACAAACTATCTCCAAAGTAGAAGATCTCCTCTAAGTTGCACCAAGATAAACCCAAATAATCTACCCTTATTATTAACTAGATAATAAGATAGATATTATACTCCTAATATTATGACTATATTACTACACTAGTAATACTTAGTAAATATTAGTACTTGAGAGTTTTTAGTGAGAGGAAGAATTTTTGAAAGAAGTATAACAATTGCACAAAATGAAGTAGTATAAAATGAACAACAATTGTTCATTATAAAGGCCATTTGGTCGGACCATATTGTCCATAATTGGACTCTTATTTTGTTCAATTTGATCACATGCATTAGAGTGGAGTGTTCTAGAAAAGATGATGATTGTATTCTACTTGTTATGTCACTTTCAAATGGTAACTAAAGAGTTACAACAAGAACAAAAATCATCACCTTTGTAACTACAACATAACCGGCCATTTTTGCCTATTTGGATCCATTTTGATTTTTGATATTTGTCTCACAAATACTTATTGATCATATGGTTAATTATCTTGTATAGTTAAGTGTTAATTTGATCATATAATAATTATATGACTCAATTAAATAAATAATATGTACTTAACATTTTAAGTAATATTTTACCATTATATCAATATATAATGGGTCCCACAATTCTTAGTTAATTTATTTTACAACTCCTTGTAAATATAATTAACTAATTACCTCTATCTCAAAACTTCAACTAATTTAGTAATTTAACGATTAATTACTAAGTTAAATCTTATTTAATCGTATTAAAATAAGAGATAAATTTATTAGTCAATTATCGCATAATTGAAAAATAAGTTTAATCGAATTTGAGTTCTTAACTCAATTTCTAATAATTAACTCTCGTACATATCGAATATATGTAATGTACTAATTAACTGTATCGTATACCAATAATTAGTTACTATTTGGATTTCATCCTTTAGGTGTGACCGAAAGGGATCAGTTGATCACCGCCGTCAAACGACAATAACGTCAAACTCTAGTCAGCCAACCGTTATTGATTTACGTTTATCAACTGACTAATCATATATATAGTCAATAAATATCCCAATTATATTCCTTAATAAGATTTATTATGTGGCGCACTATTGTGGAGGACACCTACTCCAACAAGGGTTTCGAGGAGAAGAGGTCGGGCATTAAACACATAGGTCAAAAATAGGAAGTTGTAGCCGTCTTGCTCGGATCAGCACACTTACCCGATCAGGTACACACTTACCCGATCGGGTATGTGGTCTTCTGGAAGCTCTTGACAAACGTTTCATCTTCCTTTGCTTTGACTTGACTTCCAACATCCCCCTTGACCTCTTGAGTCGGGTTTGTTTATAGGGTTTGATGTAAAGCGACAATTGCTTCCGCCTAATTGATTGATCTTCCGACAACTACGAAACTGTCTTTGCTTCTTCTCTCATGCGAATTAGTGAACCTTCTTGAAATGGCTTTCACTTGGTCAAGCTTGCTTCTTCAAATCGTCGGGTTCTAGGCAAATGCTCGGGAATATAGAAAAAGGGCGTAGAAACGTCACTTTCCCTACAAAACAGGTTAGAACACAGGAATTCACCTAGAAGACGATATTAGCTCTTAAGTGGCTTAAACCAAGCACAAATTAACATACAAAACCGAGCTAAATTGGGGGTTAAAACCATAAACATATTCACTTATCACCTCCCCCAAGCTAAACCTTTGCTTGTCCTCAAGCAAACAGAACAAACAATACCAGACAAGGTTGCCAAGCGTTGTTTACTAACACCAACCTGAAACAAATCTCACATAAAGCTTTGGAAACATAATGAATCATAACCCACAAACAACGTGGGCAAGAATGAATACTAAACATGGCGGAGATTTTCATAAAACGGCGTAGCAAAAAGAATTTCATTCCCGATAGATTTTCCGCGGCTCTTGCATGATCTTTTGACAGTTGAACTCTCACGGCACACTCGAACACTCATTGTATGTAAAAGGTGATTTCTTTATATGTAAATGTTTTTGAGACACTCACCTATCTACGACTCATGAAAATGTGTCCGCAATCTAATATGGTAAACAATTCAAAACACAAGTCAAAGATCACAATGCACATAGAAAAGAAGCCGAAAAAATAAGAAGAAGGCTTTGGGAAATGGGTGAAAGGTGGACAAATAGTTATGGTCATGTGAAGGTTAGAATGAGCTAGCAACTGACCAATGATAAATGAATACTCAATCCAAACCTTCGATTAATTCCCAAAAGACGGATAACGAGGACAAAAGAAACAAATTGGCTTATTACACACGAAACACAAGGGTAAACTCCTTCTAATCATTGAATTGCCATTTTGAGGAGATACTCACAACTTCTTTTTTTTTTTTTTTTCTTTTTCGATTTCTCTTTTTTTCTTTTCTTTTTCTATTTCATTCATTTTTTCCTTTTCTGAACATAACATCACTTCTTGTACATTTTCGTTTTCCAAATTGACTTTGTCATTAAGGAACAAAATCTTCTCAAAAGAGCACCCATACACCATAGTTTAGCTACTAGCTCAAAAGGTAGGCAGTTTTTATGTGTAGCTATTATTTTGTGAAGCATTTGTATGAAGAGGCTTATTTTGAGGGGCAAATTAAAGTGAAAAAGGCTTCAAATTTTAGTGAATCATGAATGCAATGCTTATAGAAATGAAATGAGAACCATACTTAAGCGTTTTGACATGACACACATCACAAGGAGAACTACACACACCTAAATGAGACTGGGTATGGATGTACCAGCCTAAGGAGGTTCTACCTTACAATATATGTAACTTGCCAAATGTCAAGATCAAGCGTACTTATCTATAGATTCATTCCATGCCTACTGTGTACAAGACTTCCCCAAGTATGCACGATTCAATGAATATTGAATCATTATCTTTTGAAAACTCTAAGTTTGGGAAATGTAACATGATAGCATAGTAAACAAGCAAGCAAAGCATGAAAAACATTCAATTGTGTTCAGAATTTTTTTTAAATTTTCTCAAAAATCTTCTCTTTCTTTTATTCAAAATTTGAAAAATGATAAACTAAAATGCAAAATGGGAAAATGCAATCCCTCCCCCAAGCTAAACATCACATTGTCCTCAATGTGAGCACAAAGACAAAATATGCAATGAGATGCTTAATGGGGAAAAGGAAAAAAAATGAAAGAAGAGTGAAGCTTACTAGTCAGCGCGGACTCCCCCAAGCTAGTCTTTTGGACTTGACAAGGAAGGTCGTTATAGATTCTTCAAAAACTCTTTCATCTGCAAAATAAATCCTAACAACGAAAAAGGGAATACAAAAATAAAAATGCAAAAAGAAAAGGAACACGGGTTGCCTCCCGAGAAGCGCAATTTAAATGTCTTGCTAGACTCTTTATTAATGAAAATCATTCTTTGTGCCTTAAAAAGCATGTCAATGCCCTTAGAAGTCGATCATATACCTGCGCATGAGCTATACAAAAACATATGTAAGCAATTGACAAGATATAGGCATGAAATATTGAAGGTAAGAATTGATATATCTTATCATTGTGCGCATGACAAACTTCATAGATGACCACTGAACTGCTCCACTCGTCAGTGAGAGATGGAGTGAAATGTTTAAGATCATGGAACAAACAATTAGTTCCCAAAATATCATTAGTGGACTCTAATTGGGGGTAGGGTGAATCAAAGGAGTGGGAATCAAAAATGGGTGGTTGATCCCACTTAATTTCAAGGCTAGGTTCACAAAACCCAGTATCATTTTCAAATAAATCTGGAATATCCTTAGCGAAGGGATTTTCAAAGAAATCTGATGACTCGATCGACAACTCTCCATTGGAGTCACAAATGGGCTTAACAACATCCTTGTCTAAAGTCTCGACTACCATATGGTTAATATCAATAATGGGGGTCTCAAAATTGTCAAATGGAACGACACTAGAGTGACTTTCAATAGAAAAGGTTGGACCATCATCATCGTCATCTATTAATTCATATGATTGGGGAGAGTTAGACTCACATGGGGGACATGAAAAAGCACAGGAGAAAATAGACTCACATGGGGGGGCTAAAAAAGCATAAGGAAAATTGATTGGCTTACAAATTTTAAACGTGGGTTCTTCCTTTTGCCCTTTGAGTATTTGAAGTTGAGCCCTGATTTCATTGATTTGCTCTTGGATTCCCAACCGCCGGTGCGTTTCATCCCGAGATTGGGATGCCATAAAGTCCAAGAAAATCCAAAGTTCCTTTCCTCTCTTTTGATAAAAACTCCCAGCACTCAATTGCATAGCCAGGCTACGACACTTAATGAGCATTCCATGAATAACGACATTCCTCATATAGGTCTCATTAAGGGTATACCCAAGAGAGATAATATGTCTACAATAGCTATAAAATCGGTCGAGGTATTCATGGAAAGGCTCATTCTCGCATTGTGGTGGTTGAAAATAGATAGTCATTGAGAGAAAATAAAGCAAACCCTTTGAAAGAAAATATTCCTATTATCTCAAAAGAGTCACTACACTACAAGGAAAAGGTGAGAAAAATCTCAAGGAGCAAGTGTTCCTCGACACAAAAGAAAAGAAGAAAAGAAAAAAACAAGGTAAAACTCTACTAATCACAAATAAACAAAACCGTGCTCCCCGGCAACGGCGCCAAAATTTAATCGGGTTGTCGCGTACCCTAATCAAAGATAAATAACCCAGACTAGGCTAACAAAAAATTAATGTAATTAGGGAAGTAAGGGGTCGATCTCGGGGAGACGGGAGATACTTGTGAATAGTTGTGGTTAGAACTCTACCTTGGACGATTGGCAAATGTTTGTCACTAATTACTAAATACTAACAATGCAATAAAGAAAAGAATCTAGGGAAGTAGGTTCACACATGTAGATTAACATATTGATGAAATTGGATTTAGGATATGCAACTAATTCATTGTGAGTTCGTAAGAATGATGTGTTCATTACAATCATAGATCAGATGGTCTAGCAGGCTTTTTATGCGATTTACTAGGTCTTAATCTACCATGTCATGCGTTGTCTATTCAATTCTCGTATGTCTACCTTGGAAAAGAATTCCATACTAGTCAAATGATTTTGGCCAAAAATCGATAACTATCGTTACAATCCAAACATGCATAGACACAACGTTTTAAAGGCACAATTTTTTTTATCCAATTATCATCTTTTAATTAATCTAACATGGCTATCCTACACCCTAGAAGGGTGACTACTTATGCCTGATTAACAATGAAAAGGAAACTAAGATTATAAAACTAAGAATGATAAACATGATAAAGGAAATACTAAAAGAAAATGAAACTATAATGTAAAGACGAGAATAAAGATTACCGAAAAGGATGAGCAAAGATTGAAATGGAATAAGAAATTGAATAGGAAATGCAAACCCGGAAATTAGAATTCCAATTACAAGTAGAACAACTACAAACTTAGAACTAAACTAAACTAAACTAGAGAAAACTAAAACTAAACTAAACTAAGAAAGAAGAAAAACTAATCTAAAGAAAGAAGAGAAGAGATGTTGTGTGAAGAGATTGTGTGAGATGAGATGAGATGATTTGATATGATGGGCTAGAGCATCTATTTATAGCATTAGGGTTTCGAGGAGAAGAGGCTGGGCATTAAACACATAGGTCAAAAATAGGAAGTTGTAGCCGTCATGCTCGGATCAGCACACTTACCCGATCGGGTACACACTTACCCGATCGGGTATGTGGTCTTCTGGAAGCTCTTGACTAACGTTTCATCTTCTTTTGCTTTGACTTGACTTCCAACATCCCCCTTGACCTCTTAAGTCGGGTTTGTTGATAGGGTTTGATGTAAAGCGACGATTGCTTCCGCCTAATTGATTGATCTTCCGACAACTACGAAACTGTCTTTGCTTCTTCTCTCATTCGAATTAGTGAACCTTCTTGAAATGCTTTTCACTTGGTCAAGCTTGCTTCTTCAAATCGTCGGGTTCTAGGCAAATGCTCAGGAATATAGAAAAAGGGCGTAGAAACGTCACTTTCCCTACAAAACAGGTTAGAACACAGGAATTCGCCTAGAAGACGATATTAGCTCTTAAAGTGGCTTAACAAAGCACAAATGACATACAAAACCGAGCTAAATTGGGGGTTAAAACCATACAAATATTCACTTATCAAAGGACCTCTCCTGCAGATTACAACCTATGGACCCTAGTCGATGCTAATTAGGTTTGAATGGTTATGTTGATGACTTGAGGTCTCGTGATTATGGAATATTTCATTAGAAATGTAATGATTGAAAATGTTGAGGTGTAACTTGGGTAAATTACATCCTCTTGAGGATTAGATTATTAGTAGAGCTAGTACTAGCGAATTCTTGTAGATCTTCTTGCCGACTTCATCGTGAATCTTCCTATCCCTAAGAGTTCGATTTGTTTCATTTTTGCGTGTTTTGTATATATTTTGTTACCCTGAATTGTGTGTGAATTGTACGAGTCGCTCTATGTACGTGTAATGTCCTGTTATTTGATTTTATCTTTAATAAAACCTTCAAATTTCCATACTATATTTCTAATTTAACGTTTCAAAGAAGTCTAAAGATGATTTGTGTACCCTCTTTTTGGAGAAAATAGATTTCTTTCCCTTTTATATTTGGATTTTGTATTTGGTTGGATGTTTGGACTTGTTATTGGAGACGTCTGGTGACTAGTCCTGCACTTACTAACACTTGTTTGCATTTCGATTTTACTATTTCGACTTTGATTTGGATAATTTGAGTTCTCGTTCGCGACGGGCACTCTTGTGATTCGTAAATAAAGTTTCGCACTTATGAAAAATTTCCTTAAACCGTTTTCGAGAAGGACATCATTTCATAAACGTTTTTTTTTTCCTTATAAAAGTTTTCGTATTAATTTTGAACTTGATACTTTTGTTTTCTACTCTCAAGTTTCGAGGACGAAACTTTTTAAAAGGTGGGGTGATTGTAACACCCGCAAATGTACCCTGTTTTTATAAGTAAAATATTTTACGGATACTTTTCAGCAAAATTTAGTTTTTGTTTAGAATTAAATTTATCGTGTCGAATTTGAAATTTCCGATTTCGTATTTGGATATTACGCGAAATTTCAAGTGAATTCTGTCTTGAGCCGTCTTTGACTTTTTCTTGACTTTTCCACTCATACTCCTTCATATACTCCCTCAAACCCTAACCTAATTCATTCCTCACAACTCAACTCTTCCTTCTTCTCTAAGAAGCCCAAAACCTTGCCTCCATTTTGATCCAAGCTTAGAATCGTCATATCTCGCTCATTTCGTGCTCAAATTCACGTAAGTTCAACTTTTTCTTCCCCTCTTATCTTCCTCTATCCGTATTGGTAATAAAATTACCGTCTTCCTCGCTTTTCAATTTATCCGTCTTTCTCAAAGGTGAATTATATTCATCTTTTGTCGTCTTTGTTTAGGTGGAGACTTTCTAGACCCCGACAAAGATTACTATCTAGTGGAGGTAGACTTAGAAACCGTTTAAAGACGCATAAAGGTAACGGTGAAGGGTTACTCGATATCATTTACGTGTTTTATGTGTTTTCTAGGCTAGTAATCGTATTTAGATTATGGTTAGTATGCTTAGGACTTGTGTTGTTGTTGATGGATGTTGTTAGTTGTTAATTGATATGAGAATTGATGGTTTGTGATGATAAATGAGGATTTTTGTTGTTGATAACATGTTGGTTTTGATCGTGCCTGAATCCCGTGAAGGACGCTGGCAGCGTTCTTGGACGCAGGCAGCGTCGTAGGACGCAGGCAGCGTCGTGGTGGCGCTGGCAGCGTTACTCGCTGCCGACTTCAGTTTTCCTGCACTGACCTCTTTTCGTAAAATGATCATATCTCCTTCGTTACTTGCTTGTTTTGGGCTTGTGACATCCCGTTGGAACCGTAAGAGGATAAGCTATCACTTCCATTTAGAATTTCTGCATTTGCATGTCTATAACTCTTGTTATGACCGTTTGAAGTAGACCCTTGTTTTAGTTGGTTTCCAAACAACCATGTTTTGGAGAGGTGATCTATGTTTTTATTCATTATGCTTCATAAACTTGTTCTAATGCTTATGTATCATGTATTGATTAATTTTTATCATAGTTAAGTTTATATAATTCCCTATTCTCATGTTTTGTGACGGTTTTTGGTATGTCCCACTTTGAATCGGTTTTTACAAATGTTACGGTTTGAGCACTATTTTTGTATGTGCTTTGTACTCTCATTCCCTTGGCTACCTCCACGTTCGTAAGGCTGGAATGTCGGAACAGGGATGTATCCTACTGCTTAATTGCATGTGTAGTGGGCATACGCCGACGTTGTTGGGAGTTGAACGCATTGCGTTGATCGACCCGGCCGTCAAATGTTGTGTACTTGCGAGGTGGTGTTATTTGCATGTAGCGTACCGCTTGTTATGAGGCTTGTGCTCTTTTCCGCCTCTTTCGTGAATTGATCTACCGAATTTGGGGTACTCGGCGTCATGTGTAAGACCGAGTCTTGGATGCGAAACGTTTATCGCATGTCGAATCGGAACACGTTTATTCCGAGATCCTGGCCAGGGTTAGACTAGGACCGTAT
>JAIUZE010005394.1:0-30454 GCA_022085475.1 Heliosperma pusillum
AAATAGTATAATTGTCTCACATCGTAAAATTATCATAAGGTGGAGTGATACTATAATTATAAATAGGAGTCATCATTGGAACTTAGAGATCAACCCAAATCTTTTGAGTTTCTTAAATATTGTCTTAGAGAGCTCTTAAAAGTTTGTATCCACATTAGTGAAACCTACATTATCAAAAATGAATTTAGGAAGGTATCATTAAAAAATAAACTGAAAAATCTTTTATTTATCTCAATATACATTTCTTATATTATATTCAAGTGATGTTTATATTTTTTATATAAAACCTTTTACATTTTATTTCAGTTCACAAAAAAAATATTGTGAAAATGAGTCATCTTTCAAAGTTAGATATTCATCCAAAATCTTTTGAATCTCTAAGTATTATCTTACAGAATTCTTAAAAGTTTGTATTATTATCCCCGCCTTAATGAAATTTACATCATCAAAATTAATTTAGGAAAGTATCATAAATAAATTTTTTAATGGTGTACAACTAAATACGTTATTTGTCCCACATTGAAAAATAATGTAAGTGTGGTGAATATGCTATGTATAAATAGAGGAATTGTCCCACATCGGAGAAATATAATAAGCTGGAGTGATCATGCGATTATACATAAGAGTCGTCCTTGGACTTAGATATCAACCCAAAATCGTTTAAGTCTCTGAAATATTGTTTTAGAAAGCTCTTAAAATTTTGTATTAATTATGAAAATAATCTAATTATAAAAATTCGCGGTAATTTTTTTTATCATTATAGTATAAAATCTCATATATTTGCACATACTTGGTGTAATTTTTAGTATGTTATATATCACACCTTGAAAAATAATGTAAGTGTAGTGAAGATACTAATACCTATAAATAGTAGAATTGCCCCATATCGGACAATTACCATAAGGTAAGGTAATCAACCCAAAATCTTTTGATTCTATTAAGCATTGTCTTATAGAGCTTAATTCTTAAGTACATTGGATCATTTTTCGAGTCATATAGATCAAATATAACTTTATTCCTGGCAAGGTTGGTAAAATATGTTTAAAATAGAAGTTGAATCAATATATGAATATTATTTTCTTAAAAATTACGGAGTATATTTTATTATATTCTTAAAATTACAATTTTTTTTTTACAAGTTAATTGTTATAGGAAAATTATGAAAATGACATTAACGTAGACCCGTGCATCGCACGGGCATGAAATCTAGTCATTTTTTATATTCAACAAGTCCGAAAAACTCAACCTTCTAGTTCGAAGGGATTTTTCTAGCGAGTCTTATACTCGTTTCTTTTACCAACCTTGCGAAGACAAAGAAGATTAATGAAGAAGATGAAGATTTCTTTACTAAGGCTCTTGGAGCCGTTCAGTTCTCATTTCTTTTGTCCAAGTTAGGCGTTCGGAATCCTCACGCTCCCACTTGAGGGGGAGTATTGTGATATATATTTTACACATATTTTATTATTAGTTTGAGTTATAGTTTGGTTGTAATTAGGTAATATGGTAGATGTTTCATATTCCTAGTTGTCTTCATATTTAAGATAGTTAGTATATAAGGTTTGATCATAAGGCATGTTAAACACACTTTTCATAAATATAATTCTCGTTTCTCAGATTTATCACAAATGTTACAATAGAATCAAAACAAACTCGGCAAGAACACTAAAAAATGATTTATTACCAAGATTTTACGTGAATTAGTATGTAGAGAACCCCGAATGTGACCTAATCCGAGTGCTTTAATTACTATGTAGAGAAACCGAATGTGACCTAATCCGATAATGGTGATCCCAAGACCTCAAGTTATGTGACCCGAGCTTTGCTGGACCAATAATTGACCATATCAGAAACTTTACGACCCGTATATTATGATTCACAATGAAATGACTCGAAATTATCCGAGATTATTCGAAATAATCAGTCTGAAGCTAAATCACACTAAGTGTTATCTAGATCAAAATAATGGATCGATGATCAAGTTCTCGTTTATAAATGCGTAATTTTGTAATACTCACATGCATTACCATAAGTAACCCGCGCATCATACCCGTAGTGAACAGATCCAAAATGACTTGATAAAAAGTTCCGAACGTCCTGTACCATAAATGACCGATAGCAACTCGCCAATGCACCCAACAAGACCTGATAGGCTGATATCCTACCCAGTTTAAGCCGAATATATCATATTCCACAACTGATAAACCCAAATTAACCAAATCCAAGTCCAATTAATTGACCCGTTTACCAGGCATATCATAAACCAACCTACTTAGCAAGTTAGCAGCAATTTGAACCTCAAAATTGGCTATGATTTTGATGTGAGATTGTGTCTGGGACAGAAGTAACAGTGAATGGTAGTTAGTGTTTATTATTTAGGAATCAAATTGATTAAGAACATGATTTGACTATAGATTTCGATTTAACTCCGTGATTTTCTCAAAGTTACTAAAGGTAAAAAGGAAGAACGTTATGCCGGCAAGTTAAATTGGAAGCTTACTCGTTATAAAAGCGGACCGACCCATGTGAGTACCTTTACATGTCTCAAATAAAAGACCTTTACTTTCCTAGTTTTTCTTCCAACTTCTATCACTCAATCTTCATAATACTGTCCTATGTCCTATGGATAAATAAATCAAGCGGAGAGAGCTCACAATCTAACAACTTGGCTTGCCGCTTGGGGTTGAGTCGGGTCATCTCAATTAGACATATACTACGGAGTACTACCGATTAATGTTACTAATAATGTATCTCGAGTAATGAGTGCTGACCTCGGTAGCACGAACACCTCTCTTAATCAGTCGTATCATGTCCGACATTGTGTTCGACACCCTACAATCGTCGTACACGCGCCTAAACGTGTCAGACACCTTTAAAGCCGTGTCTAAATTTCTCCATTTATTTGGGCACGTGTCCGACGCGCGTCCATGGTATTTGAGCATTTGTCCGACGCGTGTCCATGGTATTTGGACATCATTTAGGAAGAATGATGTTCTTTAGACGATAAACGTGAGTTGTCGAAAGATGATTTGAAGATGGGTTTGGGTGGGAAATGAAAATAAGTTATAATAAAGGTCAAGTTTACCTTTACTTATTTAAATTTATTCTCAAGTACTTTTAAAAAAGTGTTATCTAGGTGTTGACCGCCTGACCTAGCAAACGAGTAAATCAGGTTGGAGTCAAGTTTGGTTTATTATTGATTCTTGTTATTTTGCGTTTGCAAACATTTACGTTGGATCAGGTCGTTTCATATAAGGTATATACAGGTACCGGTGATAAGTTTCCTGTGTGTTGTTATTATATTATGTCGGGATAATGATTGATTGACGGTAATAAACATTCGGGTTGAATTAGATGGTCAATGCAATTCGAGTTGTGAGTCAAATTTGGCCCATATGTATTGGTGTAAATCGGGGGTGAATTGTCATTTCAAATCGATTCATCTCAATCAAATCAGTTTTGTTGGCTACGCCGGTATATTTAGGAGAATCGATCCATTTAGATCCATTTAGTCAAATTTATTTCAAATTATAAAAATATTAAAGAAGGGGAGCCCTGAAGCACCAGTTAAGGTTTTGTTGTGTGACTGAGAGGTCGCGCGTTCAAGCCTTGGGAGCAGCCTCTTGCCAAAATGGCAAGGGAAGACTTGCCCCATTTACTCCATTATAGTGAGACCCTTCCCCGGACACTCATCTTCCAGGGACGCTATCGTGCACCAGAATGCCTTTTTTAATATAAAGATAAAAATTATCAATTAATTCTAGAGCCTTTTTTTATTAACAACTAATAAAAAACAGTTACGTTATAATTTGGGTTGGTTTTGAATGTAATTTGGCTCTTACCAGGTCATTCTTTCGGTTGAAATAAGTTAAATTGTACTAAATGGAGCTATCCCGAATTAGATTGAACTGAGATAAACTGAAAACAGTTTAACTAAGAGTTACTTTAAATAGAAATGAGCTAAATTGAATTGAAATTAAGCACGGAAAATAATGACCAACTCTATTAAAACTTGTGCATATGTTGTTGTCAAACATTGTCTTCAACAACTTTAACAATATGTCAATACCTTGTACTATTTGGTTAGGAAATGAATCCCTTTTAGTTGTATAAAAGACAATAGTAAGTGTTACCAACTTAAGGCTTTTTAGAGTGTTTTATAGTGGATTTAAGGCATTCAAAGTAGGTGAGTGAATAACATGTTAGTTTAAGCATTAAAAAAGGAGGGGTGGACACAATGTGAGAAATTGACGATTAACTGACAGTAACGACATGCTCGGAGCACCTGATTATGGGAACTCACCTCTTTTCTATCAATCTGTCCTGCGGTTAGGAGACATGTCACTTCTTTGACCATCCTTGTTCCTAACTCAGTTTATCCATTTTTATCATTCCCACATTTTATTTCACCATATGCCTTGTATAAAAACTAAAATGTTATTAACTCCATGATGATCATGATATATATGGATAATATGGTGTGTATAACATGAGATCATCGCAAAATCATTTTAGCCAAGTATTTGTATGTGTTTTTCCTGCATAGTTTAAAGGCTAGCTAACTCTTGATCGATGTGAGTCATAATTAATAAACTCTGTTACTACTCCGTATAACTTTAAGATTTGTTCTCGGCCCTATTGAATGGAATTATTCACACCCGAAAAAAATGAATGGAAATTAAAGCTTAAAATAGTGTCAGGTTTACATATAAACTTGCCTTTAATGTGGAGAAATTGTGCATAACTAAATTAGGTTCTTGTTAATCTAGTTCGGTACCAAATTTTGCAAGAAGGGCTACATTAAGAAGATATAGAGTGTTTAGGAAACCTAAAAGGCACAAGCTATTTTGTGTTTAACACCACTTCTCTGGCTTTTGTTGTTAAGAAAATATAAAAATATTAATATTAAATCTACGAGGTGTGTAAATTATGAAGTAGGAATGATAATATCTAGTACCAATCTCATTTTGATGGAGGTATGGGCTCTTTGCAAACCATTTACTTTCATTGTACCATCAAACAACCAACTATTTTACCCTTGAAACTTAGTATATTTAGATTGCGTACTACATAACCCGTTTAATTTTCCATTACACTAGCATTGTGGTATATCAAATGAATATTATAAATACTTAGAAAAATTACAAGACATGCATATGTTTCATAAAGAATGAATATTGATTATATATAGGAAAAAGATCGTTTTATTTGATCAGTTTTAATGTAAATAGGTATATGTTTTTCAATCCATAATATAGAATATTCTATCAACCAAAGTGGCTTGAGTGCAGTGGAGCGCGGAAGTGCCTCAAAGCGTTGCAATAACAACGAATTGAGAGGTCCTGAGTTCGACTCTCCACACGGGAGTGCTCCGGTTACCTGTCAATCTGCCATCAAGGGTAACCTTGATGACTTAACTGATCCCCGGACTTGCAGGGTGTTCGGGTGCTCCCTTGGTTTACCAATAAAAGAATATTCTATCTTGCTTTCTTAATAACTATGAATCTCTTGTCCAAGAAAATTTCAAAAAAAATTATGTCAAAAGGCGCCAAAGCGTCAAAACATAAAGTGGCTAACAAACTTTTAAAACAAGCAAGTAAACAACCATATACTATATTAGTATCCCCCTTTTATTAGCCTTTTTCATACGATCATAAAACATGATTAGCAAAACTTCCATCACTTTAATTAGCAATGAAATTCAAGGCCGACATAACTAGTAAACACCCTTTTAACTCGTAATTCAAACAACTACGCAACTTTTATTCATGCGAACGAATTTGCCACCGAAAGAAAGTAGTAGTAAGGAAGCATAAAGACCTTAATTAGTTTAAGCACCTTCACTATTTTGGTTCTATAAGGCGAGTATTGGTCAAAAGCCCTTTTCTTTTAATTAATTGGTCATATCTTATTAATTGGTATTCCATGAATCTTGGCTTTTTTGCAAGTAATTACAAGCTTTTGTTTCTGGTCAATCACTACGCAATGTTACTGTCATCATCATATTCTAATTATAGCTCCGAATATTCTTCAGTTAACGGTTTGTTCCTATTATTCTTAGCCAACTTATTATAATTGGAATTTGGGACAATGGAGAGACTACTCAATCTAATCTAACACTTAAGTAGTGTTCAAACTGGTTGTTTACATAACTATTTACATTTATATACCCTAATTCATGAATAAAAATACTTTTATAAGTTACCAAGTAAGTCATATTAAAAGGTTATTGCTTCCTACTTGTTCAAACTTGGGTTTTAATAATAGGTTTTGTGTAAGTCTATAGTCTTATAGACATTTAGAAAACGTGTCAATTTACTGGACGATAATAATCAAGAATTTGTTTCCAGACACATCGTCTTGTGACCCTTTGAAGAGTGTTAGTCACGATCTCCCACTATCACTTGACCCTTAACATTTCATTATTGTCTTGAGATAAGGCAAGGGTGCGTTTCACGGGCCGACTAAGGTAGTGGATAAGGGCACGTAGGGTGAAGTCGTTCTAAGACAATTTTTTTAATTTAAGTACCAGGTTAATTTAAAACTTGTGCAAGCCCATTTTAAATAACTAAATTATCTAAAAATAAAAATATATATACATATTGTTAGACTTGTATATGATAAATAATCGCATTAGACTTGTATAAGTCATACATTTATCATTTATAATATACTTATCTATGACATGTCTTGAAATTGTGATAAAATTAAAATTTAACAACAAATTCTAACACATTCACTACTTCCTTTGTTAATTATTACTTTTATGACACTGCATGTTAATGCTATTACATACGTTCACTATTCATACGATTACTATTGTTTCTTTGACAACTCACGCTATATATTTACAATTAAGTTCGTGATTCTCGTTAATTTTTATCAAACTTATATAACTAAATAAATAAAATATTTTCCTTATATCGATTATTGGTTATCTAATTGTTCATACTTTATACCGTAGTTACTACTGTTACTTTCACTACATTCATTGTTACTACTACTACATACTTTCACTACTCTCGCGTCATTACTGTTATTTTCACTACTCACGCAGACACGCATTTAAGACTATTAATAATATCACTACTTCGGTTGTTACTATTAATTTCAATACCCCCGCGGCGATTATTGTTACTTTAACTACTCACGTAGTCACACAGGTGAATTCTATCATATTTATCACGTCAAATGTTGCTTCAATTATTTTCACTACTAACTGTTGAGACCATTTCTAAGATTAGTATTGGTTGATGATATCTTAAGACAAATTAATCTCATTGTTTATATAATGTGTGTCTCTTAAGTTTTAATCTTATAGCTATGGATGATCCATTTGCTAATCATGGTAACCAAGAATGATCGAGATGAAGATTGTCATAGTTGTATGCATGTCATGTTGTTATAATGAGATCGTTAAACTCGTATAAGTACTAAGTGTTTCAAAATCCACAGTGCATCAAAATCCACAGTGCATTCCACTGTGATTTCTGACCCATCTTTGAAAGAAAAATATTGAAAATATTAAAACTCGATCTTTCTAATTCTTTGAAAACGTCTAAGGCTTTTAATCTTTTCAAAGAAAACTTACCTGAACAAGTTTATGTGACGAAAAACGTCTCATGCTTTGAAAACGCCTAAGGCAATTTGATAACTATTGATCAGGACAAATGAAGTATATTTTTATGTTGATTATGAAAATTTGGTGAAGTTGTGGTTTGGTGCCTTTTTTTATGATGAAATGACTGTGTACCTATGTCTATGATTATTTCATGCTACTTACGCTCTTCTATGAAGTTTAATTGTGTTTTTTATGCTTTAACAATAAAAAACGGTTAGCTTATTAATTTAGTTTACCCCGTCTCAAATCAGTGATGTGCTTGTCTTTGGTAACATGATATAATGATTAATCTTACATGAGTAATGTTGGGTTATATATGTTGTGACATGTATGTTGTAATTCATGCTTGGTTTCATTACTCATTCGCATATCGTCGTTGTGAACTAGTTTGGGAGAGAAATCGATGTAGAAAGCCTTGTCCCATTGCCCGTCCTAAGGCCAAACCGTCTGAGACAAAGACCGAGACATACCCAGACACCCTTTCCTCCTCTTCCCTTGCGCGAGCTGGCCGGGATAAGCTCATCTTGACTGGGACAACCCATGTACCTACCGAGACGACGACTGGGACGGATAATAGAACCCTCTTTTTCTTATGAAGAGTTGACATATAAGTCGGCGTCAGAAAATTAAGTTGTTTAGCCTTTTGAATCACTTGATTCGGAGTCCTTATGAGAAAATGGCGCCCGTTTTACAATTTCAAGTTTCTAATTGCGTATAATATGCGTAAGATGATTGTTTATATTGTTAATCTTCTCATGGCCGCATATATATCATGTTTGGTTCAATCACATGCTGATGTATGATGCGATTACTCTTCTTTACCATTGGTACATCTATCTTATGTCTCTTTCGCATGTTTAATGATGAATTTGGATGTTTCACTCATGTGTGTCATGTATACCTCGAGTAGTCGGTTGAGTCGTGATTGTTGGATGGAGTTGAACTCTTATTTCCCGTTTTTACTCTTATACTTATTGGACTTATGGTCGAAGCGATAAGGGTACATTCTTGTGTGCTTGTTGCACATGACAGTGTGAATATGACGACGTTGTTAGGAGGCTAACGCATAGCGCTGGCGTTGATCGACCCGGCCGTCAAATGTTGTATTCATGCGAGATGTAGGCCTTAGAAAAACCGGGTACCCGATACGGTTTTAAAAACCGTATCGGGTACCCGGTTTAATTAATAATGGTCAAAACTCAAAATTTGATTCCAAAAAATTAGTAATGGCCTATTACTAAGATACCTATATAATCTATTAGGCCTATTATTACAAAACACAACTATTTGCAAAGTTAGTTTTAAGATGGCAAAATGCAAACCTTCATCGCTTCACATAGAACTTTGACATCCACAAAGTGTTTACATCCATGGCAAGTTTCACCTCCAAAGATTGACCCACAAAATTTCATACAAATAGTCTATATCAAAACCAAAGTTTGACACATAACTTTTTTTTTTAATTAAACCGTGTCAAAACCGTATACCCGATTTTGATTTTCCCCGACCCGAACTCGATACGGTGTTTAAGAAACCGTATCGTATACCCGGAAATTCGCATCGTGTACCCGTAAATTCGTGTAATTAAAACTGTATACCGTATCGTATCCGTATATTAAAACCACCGTATCGTATATTTTTGCTCAGCCCTAGCGAGATGGTGTCATTGTGCTTAGCGTACTTGCTTGTTTATCTAGACCCCCTCTTCCGTGCGATAAGCCGGATTTGGGTGTTGGATCTCTTTCTGCCTCTTTCGTGTCATTCTGCCGAATTCGGGGTACTCGGCTTCCATTATGTGAGCGGGTCGTGGATGTGAAACGTTTATCGCATGTCCAATCGGGAAACGTTCATCTCGAGAGTGTGGATAGGTTAAGACTAGACCGTATTATATGATCATAGTCCTACGGGGAGGATCAGAGTCTTGAGTATGCGAAATGTTTATCGCATACGGTCTCGGGAAACGGTTATCCCATAGACTTGTTCGTCTTGGCTTGCAAAGTACCGATGCTTTGTACATTTCATTTACCGTGAGATTATGTTTGGATACTTTGGATGATTTGTTTCGTGTTTCCCTTCGAGTCTACGACCATATTGACATTAGGGGTAAGATGCAAGCCACCTAGTGACAATAAGATTGTTTTGTATAGTTTGTTTGGTGAGTCACATTGGTTGATTGTCCCATTTGTCGTCGTCCATTGTCTCTAACCTCTTCGTGGTTTCTAGTAGTGAGATGTAGGCCATCTAATACCTATACGATTGTCAAAGTGTGTCTTGCCTAATCTTGAAGTCTATTATTGTCATATCTCAATTTGTCGTCATATGTATATGATATTGCTTAACATTCTCTCGCATGATTCATATATGTGGATTTATTTATTATGTTATTGTCTTAATTCTATTTATGATCGCATGATGTATTAACTTCCATCTTCCTCATATGTTGTGGGAATTAATTGAAATGCTTATGTTGGAATATGTTTGTATCGTTCTTGTTTATGTGGTGTTTTGATGTAAAATGGCTGGGAGAACCACGAGTTACTCCCCACTGACTGGCATTCATTTTTAATGAATGAACAAGTTGGTGTTTGCATAGGAATTTGACGAGTGTGGTAGCGAGCTTTGTACATAACTACATACAACGACGATTGACCTTCACGCTGTAGTTTCTAATAGTTCTTAGTATCGTATTTGTTTTGTAGCGAGGGATCACGATCCATTTCATTTGCTTAAGTTTATCCTATATAAAAGATTTCTTAACTAAGTTTTGTTTCTTTATGTTTTAGTGACGTTCGCGGTTTAATTTTAAAGTTTCTAAAATCTTGTATTTTCCGCTACAATTTATGTGTTTACTCTATTGTATTATTGAAAGCTGTCCCCCCCCCCCCCCCTCCGGTTCCACTTCCTAACTAACTAACCCACCCAGTCCCAATGTGTCATTACTCCAACCGATGCCTTTCGCTATCCTAATAGTTGAGCCCCTCTTCCGCATATATAATTGGTTTAAAGTCATTGTCGATGCGGCCTACTCACGCTCGTCCTTTTTTTCTAGTATTGGGTGTGTCGTGCGTGATTGTGGAGGATCTTTGGGTTCGGGGATGGTCTTTTAGGTTGGTTACCCCAAACCTGCTCTTGTGCGAGATTCTTGCTATTAGAGATGCGTTACGCTACTCTCCATTGAGTCATTGAGTAATTTTTTGGTTGCTTCAAATTACCTTAATGTCGTCAATACTATCCTTATGATGAGGGAACCTCCGTGGGGTCCTTACTCCTTATGCTAACATTATTCTTCACTGTAGGGAACCACTACAAGAAAATAGGACTCAGGCGACTGCTTTTGGCGACTGAATTTAGTAGCCAAATCTTATTTAGCGACTGAAAATAGTCGCCAGCTTCCAGTCGCAGACCCTAGTCGCCAAATAAAATTCGGGCGACTGAAATTGAGGAAATGACGACTTAAATGAGTCGCCAAATTGGCGACTGACAGACACAGTAGTCGCCAAATTGGCGACTGAAAACAGTCTCCATTTGACTGTTTTCAGTCTCCAAATTGGCGACTGCTTTGTTCTTCAGTCTCTAAATTGGCGACTGTTTTCAGTCTCCAAATTGGCGACTGCTTTGTTCTTCAGTCTCTAAATTGGCGACTGCTTTTTTTTCAGTCGCCAATCACGCTGCTATTTTGCAAAAAAAAACATCATTTTTTTCATGCCATTTCATTACCATAATCTGCACGAAACTTTGCTACAATAGCAAAAACAATAACAATGCAAACATTTACAACACCACAAAGAAAAACCAACACTCTCATATATAAAATGAGAATCAATCCAAGTTTACAAGTCTTGAAAAAAGAGAAGAAATCCAAGTTTAAACATCATCAATCAAAGAGTTTCTAAACATGACTATCATGACCTAAATCATGTGCGAAGGAACCCCACTTCGGCTTGGAAACCGCCACCTCCATCAGGCGTATCAGGTTGCTTTTCTTTCTCGCCCAAAAATGAATCTTACAAAATATAAACATTACGATTAAAAATGGCTACAAAATAAGATAAAAATTCACAAAAATGAGCTTATATGTATAAATATACAATTGTTTGAAACTTACATATAGTATCCTCCTCGTCGACTGAAGAAATACTAAGGCGTCTGTTAGAACTGTCGTCTCGCTGTCTACCTCGACCTCCCGCCGCCATCTACTAACAACACTAATAATATTATTAACATGCTAACACTAATCAAACAACAAAACTTCCAACACTAATCAAAACCCCTATACTAAAAACAATAACACAAATCATGAAAATTATCAAAACCCCATTCCTAACAACACCAACATAAATCAAAATTAACAATACTAACAAACATAATACTAACAGCACTAATAATATATATATTAACAACACTACCATTAATCAAACAACTATACTATACTAATCAAAACCCTTATACTAAATACACTAACACAAATCAAAATTAGCTAGACTAACAAATTTAATACTAACAACACTTATTTACAACATTGCCACTAATCAAACCCCAATAATAACAACACTAATCAAAATTACCAATACTAACACTAATTCCAATTTCACCAAACCCTAAATAAATAACATCTAAACACCTAATAATCATCACAAATCTTTAAATAAACCTATCAAATCATAAAAACTAATTAAAATCACAAACTAGACAAGTAAAACTAACATTAATCTAAGAAATTGAAAAACAAATCAAGTAAACCTAACGTAAATCAATTAAACATACTTTTAGTCGGATGAGGGTAGTGGTTGGAGTGGTACTGGTGGTTTACGAAGTCCGGCGGAGTGTGGTGGTCAAAGTGCTAGTGGTGGTAGTGGAGGGCGGTCGTCGAAGTTTAAGAAGGATTCGTTGGTTTTTATTTTTTTTGAAAGAGTAAAGTAAGAGAGAAGAGGGGGCTGAATCGCGATTCTGGACATAATAAAGCAATTGACGACTGATTTGGAGTAGTCGCCAATTTAGAGACTGAAATCAATCGCCAAAATGTGTTTCAGTTGCCAAATTGGCGACTACTATTAGTCGCCCGAGTTTTTTGTACAAAAGTTTCAGCAAGGCTTCAGTCGCCAAATTGGCGACTAATTTTAGTCCCCTGATTGTTATTTCAGGCGCCAATTTGTCGACTACCTTTGTCAGTCGCCTTCTAATAGTCGCCTGAAATGAGAATTCTTGTAGTGAACATTTGGTTGCTCACATCGTTTCAAGGTTTTGTTTGAAAGAGTTGCTGACACAATTCCGAAATATTCCATTAATGATACCAGTAATTGCAATGGTGTCTTTGAGTAGAACTTTGCTCCATCTTTCGATTTTAATTCATGTGTTAGTGACTTTATGTTGACGACTACACCTCTACCTAGGGGTGAGCAAAACCGTATATCCGATACGGTTTTTAAAATCGTATCGGATATCCGGTTTTAAAAATCTCAATTTTGAGTATCCTTATCCGATACGGATTTTCCGTATATCCGGAAACCGTATATCCGTATATCCGGAAACCGTATATCCGGTATCCGGTTTTTCATTTAATTATGTAAAATTTTATGTCGTATTTTTATTTTTTTTGTGATTTTATGATTTTTCTTAATAAGTTAAAAGAGTATCACATATTATAAGAATAAATAACTTAAAAATGTATAAAAATAATAAGATTGAGTCACGAATATACTCGACGTTTAGTGATTTTATGATTTTATTTTTATATTTTATATTAAAAATAGGAACCGTATCGGAAACCGTATATTCGGTTTCAAATTTTGCCGATACGTATCCGATACGGTTTTTTATAAACCGTATCGTATATACGGAAATTCGTATCGGATATACGGAAATCCATATAATTGAAACCGTATATCGTATCGGATACGTATAATAAAACCGTATCGTATATTTTTGCTCAGCCCTACCTCTACCCCCAAGGCCCCAACCCCCACCATGAGGTCTTTGAATAGTTGTGGTTGATGTTCAGTTCTAGTTCTTATTTGCCAAAACAATAAAAAAAAATAAAAAAATAAAGTAAATATAACCCTAGCTAAGTTCAGAATCCCAGACAGAAATTTTTCTTACCTTGTATTTCTAAATTTGTCTTATACTCCACTGAAAAGAAATAAAATAACCTTATAAACTGGTTATTATAGCCTAGAATGTGGCAATTCTCAAACCAATGTCTTAGTTGTTTTGTAATTGGTTAAAAAAAGCACAAATTCTTATTTCAGACCGAGGTATCCGTCTTACGCTTAAGACGGATACCATATTCTCTCACAAAATACCCATTAAGGGTGAGTGGAGAGCACATGGGGGGAGCCCACCTTGTCCCCTCTACCCATTTTCTCTCACAAAATACCCGTTATAAGATCCGACCCGTCTTAAGCAAGACCTACTGTAAAAAAAAAAAAAAGAGTAATGAACACACCTATATATCCACTAACCTTAGTGAGTAGTTGCACATTACATAGACAATTAAACACAACACTCCAAAGTTGTGGAGTTCAACGCGCGTGCGAAGTGCAGAACATGTAACAAATGACTCAGAGTACTAAGTTTAGTAATTATGAGTTTATAATCTCAATAACATAACAGGTTAACACAGAATGAGACAGAAAGACAACTCCAAATACAACTAAACAGCTAAGAATCACATACAGATCTTGGGATTGAAGCTTGTTTATGTCTTAAAAACTTTTAATCGGATTAATTAGATAAAAGAATTAACATGTACTAGGGTCAGTTCAAAAGCAATCCTGGCAGTTCCAATAGGAAAAATTGATTAAATAATTTCAATGCTTTCTTGTTTCCTATTGGTCTTCCCACCGGTTTATTTACAACACAGTTTGTTATTAATACTCACGTATAAATAAACAGTAAGTCTCATTGAAAACAGACCAATTTTGTCTTCAGTTACAGACATGCCAAATGTGGCCAGTTTAACGACAAATGTAACCAGTAACATTTCATAATTGAATAAACAATTCCTAATCCAAAGATATGTCTCACATTGGAAAAATATAAGAGAAATACTCCGTATAAGAGAGTGATGTAACTTATAAATAAAGTAGCCCATTATCAATTAGTTTTTGGTTTGACCACTTCGAACTTAGGAAATGGACTATCTACATCCTCTGTAATGGTGGATTCAAGTCCAAGTTCGAAATTAATAGTAACAAATGCGAAATTGCAACCCAAATCATAAGCCCTACCTAATCAAGAATGAATAAAAACAAAAGGGAGGAATATACCAAAGCATAGTATGCTTAGTGAAGTAGTTGTAGTAGTAGTAGCATAAGTGCATATGTGCATAACACTAAGGATGGGAGGCATTGTATATAGTAGCATGCTTAGTGAAGTAACAGGCAAGTTATGGGGAAGAGCATGGGGTTTATAATTAAAATGCTTGGATGTTTCGGAAGCAATCAACAAATGTTGTCTAGGAATGCAACATGGAAGAGGGTACAAAGAGTTGTAGGCTTATGGATTCCCACTCATCCTCTTCTTTATGTTACTTCATTCTTCTATGTGCAATCCAATGCTACATTCGCCTTCACAATTTTCTATCAACCATTGCTAGCTCAACCATCGTAGATTGTACTCCCTTCGTCCCGGTTAATTGTTGTTCTATTTCTTTTTTAAATGTCTCAGTCACTTATTATTTTTTTATATTTGGAAGGTTTTGTATAAGTAACTTAACCCCCATTGAGATTATTATCCACTTGTTATCCATTAAGTATAAGCACAAATGGCCCCCCACTCTTTCTTTGATCTTTGTGCCAAAATAAAAGAACAATAATAGCCCGGGATGGAGGGAGCAGCATTTTTTTTTTACAAAAACTACGCCGGAGTTTAATCACGGATCTAGAAAAAAAAATTCCATTGTCCTCAAAATTAAGAGATCATGAATTATATAAATAAATTTTCATTTTGCTTTTACCTGATAGACTAAAAATGAGAAGAGAGTGGGATAATATATATGGAGAACTTTGATTGTAACCTAACTCAATATTTAACAATACATAACTCTATCTAGGTAACGCGGACACGACATGGACACGTGATCCGGCATCCCGTGAAATTTAGGACACGGGACACGTTATTTAAATTTAATAAAATATATATTTTATAGGTATAAATAATGCACGATTTTACTTTTATATTAGTATTTGATATTAAATGTAAATAATTGAAGGTAAAATTTGACTTTTGAGTATAATTCACTTATTTTCCACCCAAACTCATCTACTAATCAATCTCTTTTAGTTTGTCGACCTCTCATTCCTTGTTTATATTTATAGGTGTCCGTTTATCGGACACATTGTCGGACACGCGACGGCTGGTTAGGTGGAGTGTCCGTGCTACCTAGAACTCTACTTCACCTTGTTGGCAGTAATGGCAATTAAAGCCAAAGAGTCAACATTTCTTGTTTTTTGGTTTCCCACATCGGTGGTTTGTAGCATCTCCCTCTTGTTTATAACTCTATTTGTCATTGTAGTGTCCAATAGAGTGAACAAAAAGGGTTATGTTGAGATTATTGGGCTTGTGGGTTTGGGTCCAAACACACACGCGCGCCGGCCCGGCCTGGCTCGGGTTTGGGTAGAGCACCTGTGGTGCGGGCCTTGGCCCACTTTTACCCTTTTGGATCTGTGTGTGTGCTTTGTATTCTGTCCACATTCAGTGTATCTGTTTTGAATATGTAACAGTCAGTCAAATATGACTGTTAATGACGGAAATTAAGGAGGCTAACTAACTCCATTAATCACGTCTTTGACCGTGCTTAAGAGGAGCGTCTTTGGGCTCTTTTGCTGTCTATTTTTATTATAAATAGACAGTCCTTGTTCAGAAAATACACAGAAAAACCATCTCTCTCAAACTCTATCTTCTTCTTCTTCTTCTTCTTCTTCTCTGCTACTGCTCAGTTTCTGGGTACAGTTTCTGTTTGTTCCAAGGCTTCTTTACACAAGTGTTTGTGTACGGGAGTCGCAGTGTTAACCTTGGGGAACTACCGCGCGTGAGACGATTACCACCGGAGTCGTGCCGATATAGTTTTCAAGTCAGTGACTTCATTACCACGGCACTGCCTTTCTTCTTGTTTCGATAAGTCTCATCTTATTTTCATTGTTACGTCTTTATTTTATTAACACACCCTTGGAAGCATTTTCTCCTTTCTCGAACGTGAATACCTTATCTTCCTGTAATGCCTCGTCATTTAGATCCTCACGCCATGTGATTGCTTCTCTCAGCGTTACCATTCTCCTATTAAGACAAGCGGTTTGATAGCAACCAAACCCTTGGCACTTGAAGCATCAAACCTTAAATATGTCTCGGTTCTGGTTGGCTACATATGGTTTACTTCGAACTAATAGGGTTGTTGTCGAAGTGTTGCTAACACTTTAACTTGCCACTGAAATCATGTTTTTGATTCCTTCCATTTGATTCCATGGGTTGCCTTTTGGGGGTAGAACGGAGCTTATCCTACTCGATTTTGTTGTGCTTCGATCTTTAAACAAAGGTTGCATAGCTCGTCGAATAAAGCATAGGTTTGAAGATCCACCATGTTTGCCACAACGCGGCTTAAACCGTGACCAAACCGTATCTGATCCTTGAACTCTTCTACCTCGCACAACATCACCAAGCTCTCAAAATCATTGATGTATTCGCCCATGGTCTTGCTTCCTTGAACCAAGTCTGCCATCTTTCGATACAATCCTACCTTGTGATTCTGGGTTATGTAACATTTTATTAGCTTCTTCGTAAGCTTAGCCCACGAACAAAGAATGATAGGTGTTAAGCTTTTTATTATCCTGGTGTCGAGCGCTCGCATGCAACGAGCGAAGATCGAGCGAGGATATTAAGGTTCTTTGAAACGACATCATGGCACGCGCTTTATTGTATCAATATCATGACTTTGATTTGTCACGCTACGCGTGTCACGAGATATGGGGAGCTCGACTTTCTCAGTGGAACTACAGAAAGCAGTTTGAGCTCTTTTGGCTTACTTTTCGAGGCGACTATCAAAATGTGTCCTAAAGTGACGTCCATTGTTTCGACCATTCCACCCATTCATCCAATCCAATATGCTCTCCTTGTGCAACCCAATCATCAACTAGGAAGCCAACGATCCGACCATGAATCCAGTCGACGATCCACCCAAAGCAAAGCATCGAATTTCATTCCTAATAGCAATCCCTGCCTCCATGGGGCCTTGACCTAGCTATAGACGGGTGGGCCGTGCCGAGCCTGCTTCAGCGTTATTAAATTACGATCTTCCATTCAGACGCATTTCCCGGTAATTATGATAAAAAAAAGGTTCACCCTAAGAAAAGAGATTTTTAGTGGCGCTTGCTCGATTTCATTCTTGAATTATAATAGAATTAAATTCGATTTTTTTCTTTTTTGTTGTCACAGTCTTTATTCTTTTTAATACAAGGGTCCATGTAAATGTTCGAGATCCCACAAACAACAACGTTCCTTCTCCATATGGAGTTCGAAACCAAGGCAATCGTTCAACTTATTTCCCTTTTACTCATTGAGTTTTGTTGTCACTATTGCAACTTCTTGTTCTTAATGCTCAAATCATTTTTTCATGTTGCAACCTTGGAAAATTTTCAGATTTTATAGTATGTTTGCAAATCTTTACCTTTTCTACGAGTTTGAAAATGGTTTTCTCACATTAGTTTGTTATTGTCGTTGGGTTTGATGTTAGGACTCGTTATTGGATCCTTCTAATAATCGATTCTACGCTTTACGTTGTCTTTGATTTGGATTAATAAGTGTTCTTGTGTGCATAACAATTGTCCTTTCGTCTCATTGATAAAACCATGTAGTGATACGAATGAGGAAGTGAGTAACAAACTTTAACGAACTCTAGAATCTGTCACGTGATATTCGTGACTGACTCGTGAAAGCTGTAGCAAAAACAAAGAACAAACTAGGATATTTAGCTCGATTTATACATTGAAATTGAACTAATGGTTATCTAACGATAGAACTACCTCGCTCAATCGAAAGGTGGAGATTTAAAGTACCTTATTAAATATGGGATTTTTTTTATCAAACCTTTGACGATCGTTTACTGGAATTTTCATTAACCTATTTTTCAGACTGAAAATAACGTACAAATAAACAAACCTTAAGTAGTTGTTGTCTTCTTAGCAAACGATACTCCTAATCGACATAAAAAACAATTATTAAATCTAAGTTAATCCCTAACAACCAACTAAATCTAATCTTATGACTAGTTTTATTTTGTATCATGTAGAGTTCTAGATGTGGAAATCTCTTCTTAAACCTTTTAGAAAGGCTTTGATTTTTTGGATGTCACTTCTTTTAAATGTTAAGGATTCGATCACGGGTGGATCGGGTGATTACACATATACATGTTTAAAGTTTAAAAAAAATGATGAATTTTAATTTACTAAAAAATAAAGTTCGATAATTATGGATTAACTTTTTAGTTATAAATATTATTTTTAGAGTAGAAAAGTAAGAAAAAAAATTGAATATTATACGGAGTATATCTTAATAATGTATTATATATACTTTTTTTGAAGTAAATTTAATAATATCAAGTGATGGATGAGTGACGGGTGAAATTTCGTCATTCAACCCACCATCCATTCGTCATCAGTTTCACCCATTTTACATCTGTCATCCATTTAAAAGCGGTTTTCATCCGTCTTTTACGGTCGGGTGAATCGTGATAAGAGTGAAATGGACATCCCTATTATCATGTTCGCCTCCACATTTAATCATTTCTTGAAATGTGTATACTATATAAATGTTTAAGCCATATAATTAGTCTTCAAGTTGAAAAAGGCTCAATAAGATACATGAGGTAAAATAGCGTAGCACAAAGTTTATCTCATCTATTTAAATAAGGGATCATTTTGTCTTTTTATTCTTACGACGAATATGTGTAAAAGAAAAATGTCTAACAACGTTTATCTATCTATCTATCTAAATAAATCGTTATTTAATCCGATATATTCTTCAAACAATTATACTCATTTATCCAAATAAATAGTCTAACACTAGCGTCACGAGTTGGAAACAATCGACATAGTGGAACTCCAAAGGTGTTGGAGAAAGATAGAATAGTACATTTTGACACAAGTCATTAATCTTAAAAATAATGAGAAGCAACATAGTATTTGGCATCATCGAGTATAGGCGTGCAAAATACACACAAGTAGATGGCAAATAATGTTTCTTAGAGTAACCAAATACAAATACGAAGTATATAATTAACAGTAAGTCTTGCTTAATATAGGTATTATCCGTCTTAAGCTTAATACATATCAAATACTATCACATGTCGGTAAAAAAGACAAAACTTTTGATACTATCTAAATAACACATGTGGGGTAATTTGATATGTATTTCAGCCGTATTAAGATTAGAACAGTGAATGTCCGTGTTATTTGCTATAATATTAATATATAAAAAATGTAAATTATCCTTAAGCGTGCGAAACATCCCCTTATGGCCAATCACGTGCTTCAAACCCACTTATATAAACAACCCTTTGAAACCCAAAGAAGCATAGACACTCTAAATCAATTCACTAATTTAACACCTTCAAATCCTAAAACCCCTTTTTCCATTTTGTTGTGTGACCCCTTAATTTTGTAGAATACTGCCAATTTTATGTGGGACACCCCCCTTTTTTTTGGGCTTCATATATTGTTTTATTTAAACTAAACTCTCTCTTTTTTTTTCAATTGAAATTAAAATAGCAGAGCAACTCCCAAAAAAATTAAAAATAATAATAATAATGGAAGGTGCAAATAATAATAATAATAATAAGATTAAGCAGTCAAGGTTTAGGAGAATTTGTGTGTTTTGTGGAAGTAGTCAAGGCAAAAAGATTAGTTATCAAGAAGCTGCTACTGAACTTGGCAAAGAATTGGTAAAAATTCTATCTTTTTTTTTATTATTTTGTTTTTGGAACTTTGTTTATGTTTATAGTAATGGGTTATTGTCACAATTGAGTTTTAAGTCGATACGGGTAAGACTGTGTACATCTCGACATTTTAAAATTCGGCCTTGGCACAAGTTGGCACATTGGGTAGGTTATAGGTGAAAATTGTTTTGTGGGTAATTGATTTTTATTGGAAATTCACATTTCTAGTGTTTTCCTAGTTTATGGGTTGCAAAAGCCCATAACTTGCAGCAATCCTGAATTAATCTGACAAATATACAGTCTTTTGTAATGTTAATTGGACCCGGTTTTCATGAATAAATGCATTGATTTTAGTGAAATGTTGATTGAATATTGAATATATGTACTATGTGTGTAGGTGTCAAGAAACATTGACTTGGTTTATGGAGGAGGAAGCATTGGATTAATGGGTTTGGTTTCTCAAGCTGTTCACAGTGGTGGCAGACATGTTATTGGGTGAGTGATTAACATTACAACGAGGTCGACATTACCCCAGTGCCTCAACGACTCCCTTGATGGAATTTTCAAAAGGGATTTGATTTGATTAATTGAGAAGAAACAAAGATGATTAAGGAAACATAATAAGTTGAGAGAGTAGCATGCTGTTTTTTTTATTGTATAATGATCATGTTAATTTTTTTAATTAATTTTTTTTGTCATGTTATTGTCTGTTTTTGCAGAGTTATTCCCAAGACTCTCATGCCTCGAGAGGTATGTCTGCCTTCTTCTGCATTGAAAAAAGTCTCCCACCTTTTCCCACTTAATTAACAATTAACAAAAGACTAATAATCACCTTTTAAAAGTTAATCTTAGTGGGTTTATCCCCTATTAGAGTATTAGTTATGCTTCTAAGCTAAGCACTTCTCTTGTATTGGGACTGTTTTCATTTAACAAAATAGGTAGATATTAGATAATGTGATGAGGCCATACTCATACTTGGTATCGATATCATCCTTATTTATCTTTTCTCGTCTTTAGAAGTTCGCATATCATTACGTGAGAGAAATCATTACCCAAATTAAGTGCGATCCAACTAACGAGCCGGACTCTTACGTAAACCCAACCAGTCCGTATCATCATGAATTCCGAATATGTTTTATGTGAACGTCCTTAACCTTATCCCATTACGCTAGTTCTTGTATCATAACGTTGGTCTCACTCATAAAACCGTCTTATTTATAAGATTTTATGGTTGTCTCTTGCTTAGGAAGAGTATGTTGTAATGAAAAAACCCTGTCAACCTTATCCATGATACCACTTGTTCTCTGGCATAACCTAACATAACATAACAGAACAATTAACTCACCTATCTTTCACACATTATTATTTTGGTATGTTCTTGCTTGCTCTTCAATATGATATCAACAACATGTGCTAAATGCAGAGTTACTATTCTACCCTCAAAGACCATTATGCCCTTTTCTCCTTTGGCTGCTACTGATTTTCCTCAAACTTTTCTTCAACCAATTAGGAAAAATAATCAAGTTAGTGGCCAGGGAATACCTGAATTTGCAAGATAATATTTCTTTTAATTTATTTTCACTAACTATATATCCGTCACAAATATCTAACAGGTCAAGTATCTTCCACTTAGGTAGATAAGACAAGCCTAGAGAATCACAAATGACTTGTCTTTTCCTACCCATGTGGGTAATATTTGATCCTGTCATAAGCTTCTGAGTTCTGACGGTGTCCGTCACAAACGAGAATTTGTGTTTTTTTGTTAAAACAAAAAGATGTTGATGAGTCATGACTCATATCCAAGTATCCAACCCTTTGGTGCAGGCCTCATCATTACCCTTCTGCTTAGGACTCCAATAACACTCCACAATATATTTCTTTTTCATTTTTTTTGTTGGTTTGAAATTTGTATTTTTGTTTGTTTGAACATGTTTTTGTTTTTATTTCAGATAACTGGTGAAACTGTAGGAGAAGTGAAGGCTGTGGCAGACATGCATCAAAGAAAAGCAGAGATGGCTAGGCATTCTGATGCTTTTATTGCACTTCCAGGTTTGCATTTTAGCCTTCAACACTGCACTTACTTGCTAGTGCTCATAACCTTTCTATGGACATTATCATACCATATGTTCCTCGCGTGCCCCGCCCCCGATACTTCTATCTTTAAAACTGCGGTCATTAACTTTACATTTAAACGAGAATACAAAATTAGTTAGATTAGGCTCGTATAGAGTTGGATTTACGTAACCTTAGACCCTATAGTACCAAATTTGAGACCGAGCGATAGAGAGTAGAGAAGCGGATGTACATAATTGATGCATTTGATTAGCATACATTCCATATTTATGTTCTTTAAAACGTTTATGGAAGTACAATGAGTTAAACCTTTAGTGCCTTACATTTTGTAAACATGCCAACTCTAGAGCTATGATCTACTTTTGATGATGTAATAATGTAATATGATCCGTATACACTTTTCTTTTGTGCCACTTTTTTGGGTCTTTGTATCTTTCTAAAAAGTCCTTTTTGAATCGGTCCAAAGCCAGGGATCCCATCCCACAATCAAAGCTTACAAAGTTGGTTTATTCACTTGTTTGAATAGTTTAAAGCTTGTTTATTACTACTTTCAACTAAACTAATTTTAAACATCTTCAAAAAGTGGAATTTTGTTCAAACACTTCATCTGAAATGTCAGCGAGAATGAATTAGCACACTATTATTATATGTAAAAACTTGATTTTGAACATGTGTCCTCCCTAATTTTCAACTATGGAATCTTAATCAACGAACTACTCGTAGTAAATATCTTTCATATGAATAACCAGATAATACTCAACGGTTGCATATAAGTTATACTCCCGGCTTGAAACTCATTATTTTTGTGTAGAAAGAGTCACAAGGGTGAACATGATGCAGACGGGGTTGAACCCAAGTCATGAGTATCACCCCCATGAGTCATGAATTTACTAATTAAGCTAGCTGATATTTTCAAAAGCTTGAAACTCATCAGCTTCTTTTTTGCCTTAATGCTCCCTTTGAATAAAAAAATGTTAGTTGGTCTCTTATGACCGTCATATTAACTTGTGATCATTTGATAAAAGTTAGACGTTGCACACTTGCACGACGGTCTTATTTAAGAGAGACTTAAACAAGACTAGTTGACGTTACTCCTAATAAATTACTCCCTCTCATTTCTTTTTATCTTTTCATTTGCTTTTTTACAGTCTCCAAGACGGTACTTTGACCGCTCTTTTTCATACACATATACTCCCTCCATTCAACTCCACACTACACTTATCTTTTTTCACGTTTGCCAACGCGCGTTTTGTATCGTAAATATAGTTCGCTACGTATTTGCAAAAATTATACAAGTTAGATATTTTTAATATACTCTTAAAGACGAATCAAACAAGATCCCACATGAATATATTTTCTCTTATGCATTAGCCGGAAATTGAAAGATTCTTCCGACTTGTGAATAGTGTCAAAAATAGAAACCTACCATGTGGAGTTGAATGGAGGTAGTATAACTTTTTTTTGTTCCACATATTCAAACCCCTGGCCTTGACCCATCAACATCTAGCACTGAAAATTTGGTAGTTCTGTGAAAAACACCAAACCATGAAGTCAATATGTACTCCTTAACTAAAAATAGTGACTGAAAATGTCATGTAACAGCACCATGTTACTGTACCAAAGTTACCACATCCATATATCTATATATGGTAGCAAGCATTAGGGCATGTATGGCCATTTTTTCACAACATGCTGCTTGTCAATTTCCTTCTCACATGGCATCCAACCCAATCATGTTCCTACAATTACTCAAAACTTATCATCAATTCTGGGACCATACATTTCTTTTCTTTCTTCTTCTTCTTTCTTAATGTCTTACTTTTATTTACTGTGTTTAACCTTGGTAACTCATGTAAGTAACAGTTGAAATGAATTAGAAGTTGTTGTTTATATCTATATGTTTTACTGTATGGGAATGAAGACTTTGACCTGCCAGTTGAAAATGATAAGCCAAAAGACAACAGTAGGGTGTTTTGCCTACAGATCACAGTTAAAACAAATCATATTGTCTAAAAAGTAAGGGTAAAGTGATAATTGGTGTTTGTCTTTTTTGAAACTGTTGTATTGGTCCTATTACTCTTGTATTGTTTATGTTTGGTCTGGTCCTACCCCCTTCTTTTCAAAATATATATGGAGTATGATTTTCCGCTTTCGAGGTAAGCATTTAACTTTCTGTTTAACAAAAAATAAGTTGAAAAAATTTGTAACACTTATTTTTATAATCATGATTAAAAATGTTTTCGATATGCATGTCACTATACTTGTATGTTCCGAAATATATTGAAGTTGGAGTGAGTACTTGTATGATGAGACTATTTCACGTCGCACTTGGAACCAAAAATCAGTGAACCAAACCGCTCTTTAAAAAATGGACGATGTTTAGTACACATTGGTATAATGGTATCCTGTATATCAAAGCCTGAGCATTGCATTATATATGTGCAGGTGGGTATGGCACACTGGAGGAGCTACTAGAAGTTATAACATGGGCTCAACTCGGCATTCATGACAAGCCTGTAATTATCTAAACTACGTCGTTAATTTATGAGCTTTATGTTGTAGATTAAGTGTAGTGTAGTGTAGCACATTTCATATCTGATTAGTGGGAAAATACTGCAATATAATGTGCAGGTGGGTCTGCTTAATGTGGATGGCTACTATAACTCTCTGCTGTCTTTCATCGATCAAGCCGTTGAAGAAGGGTTTGTCAGTCCTAGTGCACGCCGTATCATACTATCCGCTCCAACTGCCGGAGAATTGGTCAAGAAATTGGAGGTAATAAAAGCAAAAACCAGTATCATTTTCTCTTCCGAGGCTTTCAATTTTGAGCTAACTAATTTATGTAGTAAAACGTGTACAACTTTCACTAATGAATCGGTTTTGTGTGTGTAGGAGTATAATCCATGCCATGAAGGCATTGCAACGGGATTGTGCTGGGAGGTGGAGCAGCAACTAGGATGCGCGCAGCAATATGATGTATCGAGATGATAAACGAGATTAGTTGCAAAGTAAGGCGTCGTATAGAGTCTAGAACAACAAGACTGATAGATCAGTTCAGTAAAAGGAGTTAAGGAGGGGGCTAATTTTCATAGAATCTCAAAATTCTATTGCAGGGGATTCTCTTCTTTTTTGTAAATTTTCACTGCAAACAATTTCAAATATTTAGCTTAAATGGCTTTTTTTTGGATTTTCGATTTCGATTGAAATTGTAACTATCAGATGCTAATCCAAATTCCCCTCTGAATTTTGTGACAATATATGCACCTGTTTTAAATTCCTTCTATTGAGTTGAGTTTCAGTATTTTTTTCATGCACTAGAGAATATACTTTTTGTTCAAGCTTCAGTTGATGGCTTCAAGAGATTCTTCACCAACATTCCGTCAAATAATATGGGTCCCCTAAGCCCCTAATCCCCTTATATGTATCCTTTTTGCACAAGATCAAAAGACCATTTGTGATTGTACTTAATAGTTGACAAATGTACAATAGGCTTATTGAAATCAAATTAGCTATAAAAAACCTTCATAATATAGAAAGGTAAACAAATGAAAAGGGTAACAAATGACCGGGACGGAATGAGTAACCGTCAATATACTCCGTATGAAATATTGATAACTGAAGTTTTATAAGAGTCGATTTACAAAGGATCGGTATGCCATGAGCTATGGGTCGTGCCTGGCCAAAGTTTGAGAAAAAAGGAATGTGCATGCCCAGGCATGACATGCTTAGACACACTCTAAAAATACATAAGGCTGAAATGGAGGAATTGCTTGGACATGCTCAAGAATGGTATGACATGCCATGGATTGTGTTTGGGCCGCCATTCCATTTCACCCGGCATGGCACAAAACAACAAGAAACCCACCTTCCCGTGCATGGGACGTGCCATCTTCTTTTCCAGCCATAGCGGGTCAGCACAAGGCACGATCCAACACGACCTATTATGTCAAAACCCACCAAGGCACCAATAAGTAGCTGACATTAGTATCAAGTTCCACAATCTTTATTATCATTAATATTAGTCCAAATTCTCAATTAACACGGACACTATCTGTCGTAAACTTAAAACGGGTTAATTACATACCAAATCACATAACAAATTGCCTAGGAAATCTCAGCACCCCAAATTTTCAAAATCGTCACTAATGAATGTATTGGACTTTATATAGAACTAGTTTACAAGTTACATGTCACAACTCACAAGTAGTGAAAAACAACTAGGAATCTAGGATGATACACGCTAACAACAACACTAAGTAGTGCTCATGTACATGATGACCACTTGAGCCACTTCAACTAGTTCATAGAATGGAAGGCCAATTTTGTACAAACATCCATCTGCAACTACAAAAGAGCCAGGTAGTCTTACCTAACTATGGACATTAACTAATCATGGCTATACTAATTAAGTTTGATATATTCTCATATATTAAATGCTCGTGTGGGATTATATTTAACCTGTTTTAAACTTTTAACGTTCAGACAAACGTGACATGTTTTAATGTTGAAACGAATATGTCAGTCTTAAGGAAGAAACAAGTGTAAGTGTAATAAAAGTGATGATGTACACAACTACACAAGTAGTTGTTGTTGTTGGATGTTAAGGTAAGGAAGAAGAGACAAGAGACAATAGACAATAGACAATAGACAATGGCTTAATGAAAGAAGGAAGAGCAATAAGTGTAAGGCAAAAATGGGCGAAAGAGAGTGGAGCATTGATTAAAAAAGAGGGATTATGGGATGAAAGAATGGGAGTAGACAAGTAGTCTATGTTTGGTCTGACCTTAATAGAGAAGGAGTAGTAGACATTAGACATTGGTGTTTTGCTTTGGGCCACATGTATCATGTATCATGTATCATGTATCATGTATGCATGCTACTCATCACTCATCAACGATCACTGCCAACCTTGGACCGTAAAATGACATTTGTGTATACTACTTCTGCACGTAATTCTACTTCTCACTTGTTCTCTTTTTCTTGCATTGTACGGCTCACTCACACCTCACACCTCACCAACTAGTACTTGTTACTTGTATATATCACTTCAAACGGTCCCCGCTTCGTTTCAAGGGTAATCGGGACCATAAATTTATGGGGAAATACCTTGCGCCAAGAATTTCCTCGGTCTCGGTCACATGTTATTTATTTTCGTTTAAGGATGTATTATTCAATAGTTATCATACTTACCAATCTCTTATACACAAGTTGACTTATGTATTTTATCAGATTTCTCATGGATATCTTCCTTACTCAGCTGGTCTATTAAGTTGTAGTGAATTTTGTCATTGGTTTTGTTAGATATGTGACTCTTTGAGTCGCATTTGGATATGTGAGAGTTTTATTAAAGAGGGAAATTTGGTTTGTTTTAGAAAAGCTCAATTTAGGAAATTATATGTGTTCCATATTTGTCTTATTTCCTAATTTTAATAGGTCTTTTATTTTAGTATAGAATAAGTATATAAAGACTAAGTATTAGTCTTTAAAGGAGAAGAGAAAGTTAGAAAACTTGAAGAGACAAGTTTGAGAGTTCATCTTATATAATCTGTAATTCTCTGCATACATAGTGAAATATATCATGGCCTTGTGGGCGTATCTATCATATTGATAGTGAAGCACGTAAATTCTCGTGTTCTTTATTTTGCTATTATTTTTGCATTATCTCAACACGCTTCCGCGCACAACAAGTGGTATATATCAGAGCTCAATGTTCAACTTGGCCTAGGCACAAGAAGAAGCATCAGGCCAAAGACTTGAAAGGTGACTTACACTATAAAGCGTGAAACTTCTAATAGCTCGAGGGAGAGCTAATATGTTTGCGAAGGCGGCATGGGTCTCACGACGATGAGATAGGCCGTCGTAAAGAAGATTGTCAGCGACCTGGCGAAGTGGGCTGAGACTTAATGGAGGCATCAAAAGTGGCCCAGGGTAAGTCTAAAAGCGATGGGGTGGCACGCTGAGGCACTAGATGCGGACCCAATCCAGGATATATTGGATGAAGAGGAGATTGGTACGCAAGTGTAGCACAAGTCCCGTGAAGGGACACATGGTGTATCGATTAAGGGAGGTTATCAAGACTTGGTGACATAAGGTGTGTCTAGAAGTTGGGTTGTAGGGTGTGAGGAGGTCCTCTATGGAGGTCCAGGTCTGAATCGAGAAAATGGTACATGGTTTGAGGGGAGGATTGTTAGGGTGCAAACCTATGTCTCATATCGTAAATTAAAGGTGAAATGAGATCTTTATAAGTGCACAAATATAATAGTACGAGGCATTTTGGGAAGGAGCCCAAGAGTAAATCCGTGAGGGTTGGCCCAAGCGGACAATATTGTACTATCATAGACCATAGACACAAATGCAGCAGAGGCCCAACAAAAAATATCAACACTGCCCCACAACAATTGGCATCTAAGCTAGGTTATTTGATCCGCGAGAGATGATGGCACAAAAAATAGCTACAAAGAATGCCATAATTCAAAGAAGGGAAATTTTGCTTCTTATGAAGCAGCACGACAATCAAAAAGTGATTACGACTCTGAGGTCGATATATCATTGGTGGTCCAAGAAAAAAAGCATCTAGGTGATATATGGGGTCTTGATAGTGGATGCACATCTCACATGAGTTCTAAATGGAGGATGTTTATGACATATAGTCATCATAGGATCACTGTTACCATAGGTGATGGAGCGGTTTGTGATCTGTTAGAATAGGCACCGTGAAGTTTCCAATACATGATGGAAAGGTTAAGTATCTCAAGGGTGTAAGGCACGTTCCACAACTTAAGAGTAATCTTATTTCTCTTGAAATGTTAGACCGGAGGGGTTTTCGATTTTAAGGAGAAGGTGGAGTATTATGTGTGTGCAAGGGACCATGTGAGTTGCTTCGTTGTGTGAAGTCAAGTGCAGGTAACTTGTATCTTTTAGAAGGTAAGACATTAACTAGGAGGATGTCACCGTCTAAGCACTGTGGTAATGTATAAGTGAGTCATACTAAGCATGTTGGTCTAAAGGGTTGAATCTTGCTTCTGGGTTGATAGTTTATGGTGTTGACAGTGAGGTGGAGCTTGTCGACGCTCTAGTGGTCGATGGATCGGGATCAACAAGAAGAAGTTTAACAACCGGATTGAAGAGTTCGTCTGGTGTTGAGGATGATCGTATCAACGGTAAGGGGTTCGTTATTTGGTACTCCTAAAGTGCTGGTTGAGGTAACGAGTTGTTAAGAAGAACAAAAAAAAAAGTCTTTCAATTGCGGAGGGGTATGTATGATAAGGTCTGGAGATTTCGAGCCTTGTATACTAAAAAGCAAACGTAAAAAACTCAATGAAACGGAGAAAGTATAATTTAAAAGCAATACTTAAAGTCTTGCACACGAAGTTGAGTAATAATTGTGAGGAAGAAAGAGTTATAATAATGAATAATCAATACATATATATAAAAGAGGCTTTTTTCGAGCAATTCTATTGGTTAACATCATCTTTTTCAGTTTTTGGAAAGTATATTTTAAGATCTTGCAAGATTACGAAAAATATCTTATGTAATATTTTTAATATCACAACAATTATTTACGTAAAAAAAATTGATTATCAATCTGACAAAAAAAATATAATGCAAAACATTTCGAAACTTAGATATTTGGATTCGTAACGAAAAATGCTTTCATTAGAGTATAAATTTTGTTCTTTTTACTGCCATAGTGTTTATAATATCATATAACTATAACCAAAGTATATGAAAATTAAATAAATGACTTTTAAAATATTTTTTATTATTCTAATATTAGTATAATAGTTTAGTAGTAGTCAGGAAATAATTATTTTATAGAAAAATATGATGTACACTTATTA
>JAIUZE010005395.1:0-18042 GCA_022085475.1 Heliosperma pusillum
ACCTTGAAATAATAAATGAGAGTTGGGTAGAAATTAAGGACTTTACTTGGTAGTCTATTTGTTTATGCTAATTGATAGGAGTAACTTAATTTGTTTTTGTTGAAGATGGTTAGACCGCGTTTAGCTGAGAATATTATGATGGAGGCTCTTGCTCAAGTGCTGAAGAATCAGCAAGATGCCGCTCTAGCTAATGCCAACCAAGTTCCCCCTAGAAGGGAGGACAACCATCAAGGTGGCTATGCATGGGTTGCGGGTCAAATTGCAAGGAGTAAGATCGTGCCTTATGGTGGAGAACCGGATCCTACGGAGTTATCCGATTGGTTTCGTGAGATGGAGAAACAGTTTGATCTTTACCAAGTTCGAGAAGAGGACAAGGTGAGGATTGCAAAGCACTTTCTGGTGAGGGAAGCCGACAACTGGTGGGCTATCACTAGTGCCACTGCCGTTCTTGAAGAGGACTTTAACAAGGCTTGCTTTAAAGCTCTTGTGGAGGGTAGATTTTATCCTAAGGAGCTTAAACAACAAAGGCTTAAAGAGTTCATCGATTTTAAACAAGGCAACCTATCGGCTCAAGAGTTTACTACGGAGTTTAATAAGCTCGCTCATTTTGCGCCGAGGCTTATCCGTGATGATGAAGATCGAGCTTTCTATTATCGTAATAAGTTGAATGCCGTTCTTCAAAGTAAAGTGAGAAGGGGTACTGCGTCCTTTGGAGATCTCTACGATGATGCCTTGTGGGCTGAAAATTCAATGAAGGCTATTAGAGATGAAGCTTCAATGAATAATCCCTCTCCTTCTTCTGCTCCTAGGCCAAATGATTATGGGAAGATGCCGTTTATTCCGTCTTCCTCTAATTCCTATGCTAACAAGAGGAGGTTTAATCCTTCTTCCAATGCCAATTTAAGGAATCCTGCTCCTTTTATTTCTAGAGCTACTTCGAATGTGGCTCATAGGCCATATGCTCCTCTGGTTCAAGGTCGTCAATGTATCTATTGTAGACAACCATACCATCCTGGTGTGCCTTGTTCCAACCGATCTTACAATTGCTTCTTTTGTAAAAAGGGTGGTCATCGTTACGAGGATTGCCCCGACCGAAAGTTGCCCCCTCCTCCTGCTAAACCTAAGGGTTCTATCTTTGTCATGAGCCGTGCCGAAGCTAATGCTCACCCGGAGATCGTGACTGGTAGGTTCACATCCTTAGATCAATTTCGTTTTCCTTTTCCGCCTTCATCTTTTCCATCAGATCGTAGTTCTTGTATGATGCCTCCTAACGTTCATAGTTTCATGTTCGTCTTCCATAATCTCTTGTGAGGTAGTTTTTCTTTAGCTAATGTAAGGAGTTAGTGATTGTGTTTTGATGATGTACTAAATATGGTACCTACCCACCCTATGGAGTTAGATTCATGTTTTATTGACTATAAGGAATTGAGGATAAATAGGCTGAACCTCTCTTGGTGATTTTAGATTTTGAATCTTGATATTGTAATATTACCTTGAGGATCGAATAGATCGTAATGGTAATTGTTGTTGTTAAGAATTGTAGTAGTTGCTTTAAAGATTACTTAAGAATTTATTGTCCTTATGTGTTGGACCCTAATGGGAATAAATACTTTGTGGAATTTGGATTGGATGACACAACTTGAGGAATATTGTCATAAGCGAAAACCGTTGTATTGGGAGTTTGAAAGAACTAAATAAATTGATGAACGGTCGCATTGCTCTATGAATGGCAAAAGTTAAGTGAAATGAGATTGTGAGACTAATCTCTTTTGAGGTTTAGTGATTCGACTTTTGAAGAGGAGAAGGTTCATTGTTAATGATTTAGGATAATGGGTTTTGGAATAATTTGAATCAAAGGATTTCATGATAAGTCTCTTTTACCTTGTGGTTGTTAGCGATCATGTCTCCCTAGATATAAATATTTTGTTGGTGGTTTCTAAGGAGAGTTTTGACGGAGCTAAAAGATTAGAGTACGTAATGAAATTTTCACGTGGGTTGTTAGTTGTGGAGTCTACCGTGCTAATGGACCTTAGAAGATTCTAATTGAATTTGAATAATTGGGAGTTGTTACTCGAAGTATCATGTTTATGAAATATTTTGATAGGAATCTGATGATTGAAAATGTTGAGGATATATTGCACTCTCTTGAGAACTAGATTACCCGTGGAGTTAGTGATGTCGAGTTGCAATCGACATTTCAATTGTCATAGATGGAAGATAGTATTGTGTTTCATTCCTCTCTTTTTCCTCAACTTGATCTCTACTCAATCCGCTACTCTTTAATTCTTTTCCTTTTTAGTCCATTTTGCTCGTTGGACGTATCTCTTAGTATCACGAATTGTGATTTCGATGTTCGAGTCGCTTTACGTTCGTGTAATGTCTTCTTATTTTGATTTTATCTTGATAAAACTTTCAAATTTCCATATTATATTTCTAATTTAACGTTTCAAAGAATTCTAAAGATGGTTTGTGTTCCCTCTTTTTGAAGAAAATGGATTTCTTTTACTTTTATATTTGGATTTTGCGTATGGTTGGATGTTTGCACTTGTTATTGGAGACGTCTGATAACTAGTCCTGCACTGACTAACGTTGTTTTGAATTTCGATTTCACTATTTCGACTTTAATTTGATTTGGATAATTTGAGTTCTCGTTCGCGACGAGCATTCTTGTGATCCGTAAGTAAGTTTCGCACTTATGAAGAATTTTCCTTAAACCATTTTCGAGATGAACCTCGTTTCATAAATATTCCCCTTATAAGAGTTTTCGTATTAATTTTGAAAACCGATTCTTGTCCTTAATACTTTTGTTTTCTACTCTCAAGTTTCGAGGACGAAACTTTTTAAAAGGTGGGGTGATTGTAACACCCGGAAATGTACCCTATTTTTCTAGTAGAAATATTTTACGAAATCTTTTCAGTAAATTTAAGTTTTAAATTAGAATTTTAAGTTTCGAGTCGAATTTAGAATTTCCGAGTTCGTATTTGGAATTTCCGAGAAATTCCATGAAAATCCCGTCTTAAGGCGAGTTTGACTTTTCTTGACTTTTGAGTCGAGTTTGACTTTCTTGACTTTGGAAACCGTCTTTGACTTTTCCTACACAACTCACACTACTCCCTCCCTTAACCTAATTTTTCATTCATCACAAAATCAAACACAAAACCCTTTCTTCTACCTTAAGAAACTTTCCCTCTTTGAATATCGATCTTTGAATTCGTCGTAACTTCTTCGTTACTTGATAGAATTTACGTAAGTTTATCTTATTCTTCTTCCCGTACCTTCCTCTATTTGTATTGATATTAAAATCATCGTCTTTCTCGCTTTTCAAATTTCCCGTCTTTCTCAAGATGAACTTTATTCATCTTTTTACGATCTATTTGTAGGTGGCGACCTCCAAGATCCCGACAAAGACTATTTCCTTATAGAAGAGGAGCTTGACGACTAGTAGAGACGCTTAAAGGTAACGGTGAAGGGTTACTCGGTATCACTTACGTGTTTTACATGTTTATATGCTAGAAAATCGTATTAGATTACGATTAAGAAGATTAGGATCCATGCTATGATTAGTAAATGATGTTATATGATGAATATTGATGTTATATATTGATTGTTGATGATTATTAGAAGTATATATAAGTTTTGGATTGAATTGGTTAAGCTTTGGAAGCTCACGGATGAAGGGGTGTTACCAGCCGGTCGACCGGCCGCCGGTCTGACCACCGGCTGAGAACACTTCAGTAACTCATTTTGGAAACTTGGTTTTTGCATGAAGAGGTGCTCCAGGCCGGCCCACCGGCCACCGGTCTATCCACCGGCCTGGAACACATCAGTATGGGAAGTTTTGAATTTGGTGTGATGTTCTGTGCCGGTCGACCGGCCGCCGGTCCACTGACCGGCCCAGACCTCTTTTCTCTGTTTTTGGGATTTTGCCTGTGTTCTGAGCCGGCCCACCGGCCACCGGTCATTTGCCCGGCCTGCAACACGGCTGTGTTGTTTTCTTTTGACTTCTAAAACTCGTGATTTATAATAGTTCGCATGATCGGTTTATCGTAAAATTTTACGTAATGTCTTATAATATTCATGTTTTGGATATATGATATCTCTTTCGCATGTATCACATGTTTTGTGACGGTTTTTGCTATGTCCCACTTTGAGTCGGTTTTTACATATGTTACGGTTTGAGCACGATTTTGTCTTGTGCTATGTATTCTCATTCCCTTGGCTACCTTCCCGTTCGTAAGGCTAAAATGTCGGAACGGAGAGGTATCCTACTACTTAAATGCATGTGTTAGTGGGCATACGACGACGTTGTTGGGAGTTGAACGCTATGCGTTGATCGACCCGGCCGTCAAATGTTGTGTACTTGCGAGGAGGTGTTATTTGCATGTAGCGTACCGCTTGTTATGAGGCTTGTGCTCTTTTCCGCCTCTTTCGTGAAATGATCTACCGAATTTGGGGTACTCGACGTCTATGATTGACCGAGTCTTGGATGCGAAATGTTATCGCATGTCGAATCGGACATGATTTATTTATCCGAGAGTCCTGGCCAAGGTTAACTAGGCCGTATTATTACGTCGTCCTAACCAGGAGGAAATTAGTCTACATACGCGAAATGTTTTATCGTGTATGCTTTCAGGGAAATGTTTTATCCCGTGGATGCCTTTTAATCATACTTGCCATGTACACTATGCTAGTGCGTTTCATTTACCGTGAGAGTTGTCGTCTTGTGTCGTCTTTGAATGCGTGATTTCATGATATTGTTCATGGTCATTGCATGATTGGACACCGTCATTGTCTTGTTTCGTGAATGGATGATAATATGTTGGATTTATTGTGATCATCGCATGACGTGACTGGTTTGTCTGTCGAGTCTCAATCTTATCAATCTTATACCGCTAACGGTGAGATGTAAGCCCTAGGGAGCGTATTCGATTGCCTAAGAGTGTCTTCCCCGAGTCTTTGAATAACATGATGGTTACGGATTTGATTTCCACAAGATCTTATCATTATCTATAGAATTGCCTATCTATTCTTATAGTATCTCACATGTATATCTATATATGCATGCTTTACTTTTGTATTTCCTTATATGTACGTTAAAGGTGATATGGCTGGGAGAACCCGGAGTTACTCCCCACTGGCTGTGGCATTCATGTTTTTCATGGATGAACAGGTTGCTTGCTTGGAGGGCTTTTTGCTTGACATTTTGGGTTCGGGTGTGAGCTAGCGGGCGTAGTCCCTGGATGATTAACCTCTAGACGATTTTAGCTAGTTTGCTAAACACTTGTTCTTTGCTAACATTTTGAGAGACTCCGTCTCTTTGTTGTATTCCGCACTTAGTTTGTAATATTTTGACACTCCTCGTTTTATCTATCTTGCATGTATAAAAGGCTTTTAAAAATCTCAATATTTCGCATATAATTCACATGCTTGTTTGTTTTATTCCCGCATTCGCGAGGGTTGTCACAAGTCTCCCATTCTTAACATCTATAACCGCCCCCGCAGTATGGAGGAATGGTCGTCCCAAGATGATAGGAATTTGGGTGTCCTCAGCCATATCTAAGACAACAAAGTCAAGTGGTATGAAAAACTTCCCTACTCTAACCGGTACGTCTTCTAAAATCCCTAAAGGGTGTTTAATAGAACGGTCGGCCATTTGTAAGGTCATGGTTGTAACAGTAAGTTGACCCATATTAAGCTTTTTGCATATAGAAAATGGCATAACACTAACACTAGCCCCTAGATCACAAAGGGCTTTATCTATAGCTAAACAACCTATATTACAAGGAATAGAAAAACTCCCTGGATCCTTGAGCTTAGGTGGTGATCTGGATTGCAACACAGCACTGCATTCCTCAGTAAATGCAACCGTCTCCACTTCATTAAAGGACCGCTTCCTTGCCAATATGTCTTTCATAAACTTTGCATAAGCCGGCACTTGAGTAATCAACTCGGTAAAAGGTACACTCTCTTGTAAATTCTTGACCACTTCCATAAACCTCCCAAACTGTTTATCAAGCTTGGATTTATGTTGGCGGTGCGGAAAGGGAAGTGCAATGGCAATTGGCTCGGCTTATTTGGCTTTGGAAGATGAATTAGAAGACTTATCATCCTGATCAGGGGGTGCTCGATCGAGCAAAGGGGTTGCTTGATCGAGTTTTTCGGAACAGGAACTTTCAGGAACTTTTCGAGCAGAATTTTCACGAATTTCAAAGGTTGCTCGATCGAGCAAGAGGATGATGCTTGATCGAGCAACCTCTTTTTCAGCCCCTTTTTCGCTGTTTTTCGAACTTTGACAACCAACTTCAAAGCTTTCATTGGTTTCATCCCCTATCATTTCAGGGCCTTTGTAATGGGTTCCACTCCTCAAGGTGATAACATTGGCTTGTTCATGTGGAGGGTGTCCTTGAGGAGGAAGATTACTTGGTTGTTTATGTGGATTTTGAATTGCCAATTGGGCAATTTGAGTGTCAACCATCTTGTTATGAGCTATCAGTTGTGAGATCTGAGCATCTTGCTTTTGTTGTATCATAAGACTTTGCTGCAACATGGCTTTAAATTCCGCCATATCATTACTTGGAGGTGGTGGAGGTGGAGGTTGTTGAAAGCTATGGCCTCCTTGATTGGAACAATTGTAATTACCTTGAGAATTGCGATTATGAGGAATCACATAAGAGTAACCTTGTTGCTGAGGTGGTGGTGGGGTAGGATCGAGAACATTCTGACTTCGGTAAGAGAAATTTGGATGCTCTTTCGTCCTTTCATTGTAAAAGTTGGAGTAAGGTGTACCTTGCTTAAAGGATTGAAAGGCAAGTACTTGCTCAACCGTACTCATACATTCCACTGCATTATGCCCCATAGTACCACATATTTCACAGGTTGGCTCTTGTTGAACCATGGCATGAACCGTTTGTTTATTTTCCAAGGACTTTGAAGTTTGTAACTCGGCAATTTTGGCAGTTAATGCCTCCAACTGAGCTGCAACTGCATTATCCGAACCTCCTCTCCTCGCATTACCCCTAGGATTACCATACTTAGCAGTGTGAGTAGCCATCTCATCAATTAACTTCCAAGCATTGGCATCAATAGTGTTATTTTGGAATCTCCCACTAGCAGCAAAATCCAGCTATGTTCTCTGATCATCATATAACCCATTATAAAACTGGTTGCATAGGAACCAAGTATCAAAACCATGATGTGGAACAGACTTGACAAGCTTTTTGAAGCGAACCCAGGCCTCATTAAAGTTCTCAGTGGTACCTTGTTCGAAACTTGTGATTTGACTTCGAATGACATTGGTTTTCTGTGGTGGAAAATATCTTTTATAGAATGGAAGAGCCAAAGAATTCTAATCGGTGATGCCAAGTGCAGCCATATCTAACTCACTCAACCAATCTTCTGCCCCGTCTCATGTGAAAAGGGAAACAACACCAACTTAATCTAATCTTGCGTTACCCCACCCGTTAAAGGAATAGAGCAACAATAGTTGGTAAATTTCTCCATATGCTTAGCAGGATCCTCACTAGGGCTCCCTCCAAACATGTTTCGCTCCACCAAAGATATATAAGATGGACGAATATCAAAAGTACTATTACCCGTAGTAGGGAGTTGAAATCCCTTGGGAATAAATGCAATGGTAGGCTCCGAATGGCTGGCTAGAGTAGGCATGGTTGTAGTGGGTCCAGAAATAGGTGTATCCTCTTCTAAGGATGGTTTTTCTGCGACGAATTCGGCGTAAACTGTTGCCTCCCCGGCAACGGCGCCAAATTTGATAATGTTAAAGTCGCGTCTCCTTAATCAAAGTAAACCTAAATCACAACTAACTAATAGTCATCAATAAGTAAGGTATCGAATCCACAGGGAGGCGGCAGTATTCTAATTTGTTAAACTAAGTTCGTCTCTATAGTAACAATTTCAGGGTTTGAGATTTGTGTTCTAAACTTATGGCAAACAATAACAATAACTAAAAGTAAACAATAACAACTAATAGTAATAACAACTAATAATAAGCAATAACAAACTAATAAGGTTGAAAACAATGAGATTAAAAGTTTAGGGTCTCAGGTTCACTAGGATTATTGTTCAGGGGTAAGGATATAGCTAGTCAACTATCATGCAATAAAGTTATCTAAGGTCACAAGATCGGTCGATTCAATTATGCCCTTTTGATCTACAATTTAACATGCGATCTCTATCATTAAACGAGTTCTATTCAATTATCGTAGCCTATCTTAGTCTTAACCCGGTCGGTGTCAATCCTAATTCGCGAGACTAGTTAATTAATCCTGACCAGTAATCAAACAACTAAAATTAAAACGATAATCAAACGATAACCATGCAATTGCAATTCAATTAATTAATCTACCCCTTCTAACAATCCTAGATCCCCTTTCAACCATAGAAAGAAATTTAGCTACTCATAACGATATTAACAACAACAATAATAATTAAAGTAAACATGATTAACAATAATGAAAGGAATAACAAAGAATAATTAAAGAACAAGAAGGTAATTAACTGTATAATAAAGGAAGATTAAAGAATACCGATTACAAGTTGAACTAAAGCCAATCGTCTTTGATGAATAAAATCCAGAGGCAAAGAAAGCTAAATTAGGTTTTCTAATATTAAAGCATAAAAGTATAAAAAGCATAGCTAATTATGAAAGACGAGCTTTCCTTTTATAATACAAAAATCTAATTAATTAGGTTAAAGTTTAGGAAAATATGAAAAAGCCGTCGAAAAACTAGGTTGCTCGATCGAGCAAGGGTATGTTGCTAGATCGAGCAACCTTCAGCCCGACTCGATCGAGCAAGGCACTATGCTCGGTCGAGCATCCCTTCGTTTCGCTCGTTTCTTCGATTTTCTTCATTTCTTCTCTTTCGTTCTCGATTTCCGTGTCTAACCTTCTACGATCCAACTCCGCCATGCTCCATATCAACTCAAAAAGCTCCAAATGTATCCAATCTGCATTAAAACATAATCGAAGCGGCAGAATCGATATTCTAGCTAAAATAGCATAAAAATAAGCAAGAAAAGACGGTAAATCGAGTTATATGTAACTAAGGGAAGCATAAAATATGTATATATAAATAATGATCATCAGAAAGAATGGCAGAAAGATATAAAACATTCTTAGATGGGGAGAGAATCATGATGGGCAGAAAGATATATATAAATAAGGAAATGAATATTCTTAGATGGGGAGAGAATCATGATGAATTAGAAAACGTATATAATACAACACTTAAGGAAATAGTGACAGGTGTATAAGATTAATATATAGTGGTTCTTGTTTTATAGTTTTTACATAGATGTTCGATTAAACCATCATATAACATGTACTTATCCATTTTCTCGATAAACAGAGTTACCCCCGAAAATTTTTTATCGCATACGGAAACCGTCAAATCTCCTCCGTTTATGCTAAATATTAGTATGGAAGCTTTATCTGAGAAAATAAAATGTTTTTGTGATTTACAGTCATTTCTAACCCGGTGCCACAAAATACCGAAAACCGTGTAGTATGGGCTGCAATTTGGGCCGTTCGGGAGGTTGTAATAGGTCATTATCCATTTTCTCATGAATTTTGTACCACGTATCCTCGGTCGTGTTAGTATTTACCCTGTTCGATAAAACCAACAGATAACAAGTATTTATCCATTTTCACGATAAACAGAGGTACCTCCGAAAAACGTTTATCGCTTACCAACACCATCAAATCTCCTCTGTTTATGCTCAAAATTTGCGTGGGTGCTTTATCTGAGCCAATAAAATGTTTGTATAATTTACTACCATTTCTAACCCAGGGCCACAAAATACCGAAAACCGTGTATTAGGCTGTAATTTGGGCCGTTCAGGAGGTCGTAATGGGCTGCGTTTCAGTTTCTCACAATTTTTTTTACCACGTGTCCAGGGTCATGGTAGAAGTTACAATGTTCGATTAAACCATTAGATAACACGTTTTTATCCATTTTCTCGATAAACCGAGTTACCCCCGAAAAACGTTTAACAAATACGGACACCCTCAAACCTCCTCCATTTATGCTCAAAATTTGTGTGGAAGATTTATCTGAGAAAATAAAATGTTTTTGTGATTTACGATCATTTCTGACCCGGTGCCGCAAAATACCGAAAACCGTGTATTATAGGCTGCAATTTGGGCCGTTCGGGAGGTCGTACTAGGTCATGTTTCATTCTCATGAATTCTGTACCACATATCGTGGGCCGTGTTAGTAGTTACCCGGTTCGATTAAACCAACAGATAACAATTATTTATCTATTTTCATGATAAACGTTTGATAAACATAGGTACCTCCGAAAAACGTTTATCGCTTATCGACACCCTAAAATCTCCTTCGTTTATGCTCAAAATATGCCTGGCAGCTTAATCTGAGCCAATAAACGTTCTGTGTGATTTACTTCCATTTCTGACCCGGGGCCACAAAATACCGAAAACAGTGTATTATAGGCTGTAATTTGGGCCGTTCGTGAGGTCGTACTGGGCTGCGTTTCAGTTTCTAACGATTTTTACACCACGTGTCCTGGGCTGTGTTAGTAGTTATCACATTCGATTAAACCAACAGTTAACAAGTGTTTATCCATTTTCACGATAAACAGGGGTACCTCCAAAAAACGTTTGTCGCATACCGACACACTCAAATCTCCTCTGTTTATGCTCAAAATTTGCGTGGGAGCTCTATGTGAGCCAATAAAGTGTTTGTGTAATTTAGTGTCATTTCTGACCCGAGCCACAAAATACCGAAAACCGTGTATATAGGCTGTAATTTGGGCCGTTCAGGAAGTCGTACTGGGCTGCGATTCAGTTTATCATGATTTTTGATCCACGTGTCCTGAGCCGTGGTAGAAGTTACCATGTTCGATTAAACCATCAGATAACACGTATTTATCCATTTTCTCTATATACCAAGTTACCCCGAAAAACGTTTATCGTATACGGACACCCTCAAATCTCCTTCGTTTCTGTTCAAAATTTGCGTGAGAGCTTTATCTGAGTTAAGAAAATGTTTGTATGATTTACTTCCATTTCTGACCTGGGGCCACAAAATACTGAAAACCGTGTATTATAGGCTGTAATTTGGGCCTTTCGGGTGGTCGTACTAGGCTGCGTTTCAGTTTCACACGATTTTTGTACCACGTGTCCTGGTATGTGGTAGAAGTTACTATGTTCGATTAAACCATCAGATAACACATATTTATCCATTTTCTCGGTAAACCGAGTTACCCCCGAATAACGTTTATCGCATACGGAAACCATCAAATCTCCTCCGTTTATAATCAAAATTCGCGTGGGAGCTTTATCTGAGCCAATAAAATGTTTATGTGATTTACTGCCATTTCTGACCCAGGGCCACAAAATACCAAAAATCGTGTATTATAGGCTGTAATTTGGGCCGTTCGGAAGGTCGTACCGGGCTGCGTTTCAGTTTCTCTTGATTTTTGTTCCACGTGTCCTGGGTCGTGGTAGAAGTTACCATGTTCGATTAAACCATCAGATAACACGTATTTATCCATTTTCTCGGTAAACCGAGTTACCCCCAAAAAACGTTTATCGCATACCAACACCCTCAAATCTCCTCTATTTATGCTCAAAATTTGCGTGGGCGTTTTATCTGAGCCAATAAAATGTTTGTGTGATTTACTGCCATTTCTGACCCGAGGCCATAAAATATCGAAAACCGTGTATTATAAGCTGTAATTAGGGCCGTTCGGGAGGACGTACTGGGCTGCGTTTCAGTTTCTCACGACTTTTTTACCACGTGTCCTGGGTCGTGGTAGAAGTTACCATGTTCGATTTAACCATCAGATAACACGTATTTATCCATTTTCTCGATAAACCGAGTTACCCCGGAAAAACGTTTATCGCATACGGATACCGTCAAATCTCTTTCTTTTATGCTCAAAATTTGTGTGGTAGATTTATCTAAGAAAATAATTTTTTTTTGTGATTTACGGTCATTTCTGACCCGGTACCGTAAAATACCGAAAACCGTGTAATATAGGCTGCAATTTGGGCCGTTCGGGAGGTCGTAGTAGGTCATGTTTCATTTTCTCTTGAATTTTTTACCACATATCCTGGGCCATGTTAGTAGTTACCCTGTCCGATTAAACCAACAGATAACAAGTATTTTTCCATTTTCACGATTGTTGGACCAATTTCATAGTTTTGATAATGAAATGTGTTTACGTAATAATATGTTTTACTCGATATATCATATGCGTGTAATTGTGTGCTTTAGTCTTATTATAACTAGCAACAATTATGAGAAGAAAGATCAAAGTTAGGCATAACTTTGATAAAGTCTGTGAGACAAAGTTATAACAATTTCAGGAATAACTTTGGAAGTGAACATGGAAGTTATAGCTAACCAGGCATAACTTTAAAGAAAATCGCTTCAAACAAGATCTACATCAAACTACACAAGACTCGAGATGGAGGGTCTTTGTGATCAAGATGAAGAGATGATCCGTATACTGAAGATCTTTGTGAAGATTAGATAGTATAGGTCGTCATTCGGTAACTATTCCATTCGAGAGATTTTACGTTCAAAAGTTATAGCTTTAGTCTATGACTTTGGATGATAAAATATTGATGCATGATTTTGGAAATAAAATGTTTTGAAATGTTTTCAAAAGTGAAAGAGTTTTATTTTTATATTTATCAATTATTTTAATAGAGAATATATTATGAGATTCTATTGGTTAGTAATACAACTTATGGGTTGTCATGCTACCTAGGGTTTCTAATATATTCTATCTCAATTTGTTGTTAACCTAATTAGCCCACCTAGTGGTTGAGCCATCTAGGGTTTCGTGAAACCTAGTTTGTGCCACCTAGGGATTCGTGCTCCTAGGGTTTCGTGAGCTAGGTGAATCCGGCCTCTTTAGGCTTGTTTCCTTAGTTTACCTAATCTAGGATTCTACTATATCTTTACAACAATATTTTGAGATATAAAGATAAATATATTTCTATAAGATAAACCAAATAATATTTTGAGATAAAGATATTTCTAAAAGATAACAAATATTATTTTATGATAAGTATCTTTATTAAATATTATACTAGGGTTTTAGATCTACTATGATTCTACTACTATAAATACTCATTCACATACAAATTGCAAAAATACACGAAATACACAACATATCACACGGCTATTTATTTTACTTGTGTTGATTTTCCAAAATCGTTTTAAAGCAAACCTTTGAGCAAATATTTATTATTTTTTAGAGTTTGTTTTTAAAAGAGTCGTGCATCAATTATTATCAATCGCTTGAGTGAAATACGTTATTGGATAATAGTACATCATTATAAGCTTACAAATCTTTAACGGGAATTTGTGTGAGTTATATTGTACTTTCTTATTAGCGTAAGATAGTATAGAGTATTTAGCGATACTCACCTTGAGTTATAATCATAGTGTTGATTATACGAGTGGGTTGGTAATTTTTGTAATCGTGTGCCTCTCTCTTATCTCTTTACTTTTCGTTTATTTCGTTATTTGCGCTAACTTTGATTAATTAATTAGTTGATTTTAATTCATAAGATCAAATAATTAATTACATATCATTTAATTCGAAAAAGCGGGGCTAGTTTTTAATACTCAATTCACCCCCCCTCTTTCGTATTCGATCAATAGACTCTTCAACGATAAACAGAGGTACCTCCGAAAAAAGTTTATCGCTTACCGACACCATCAAATCACCTCCGTTTATGCTCAAAAAATGTGTGGGCGTTTTATCTGAGCCAATAAAATGTTTGTGTGATTTACTGCCATTTCTGACCCGGGGCCATAAAATACCGAAACCGTGTATTATAGGCTGTAATTAGAGCCGTTTGGGAGGACGTACTGGGCTGCGTTTCAGTTTCTTACGACTTTTTTACCACGTGTCCTGGGTCGTGGTAGAACTTATCATGTTCGATTAAACCATCAGATAACACGTATTTAACCATTTTCTCGATAAACCGAGTTACCCCCGAAAAACGTTTATCGCATACGGATACCGTCAAATCTCCTCCGTTTATGCTCTAAATTTGTGTGGTAGCTTTATCTGAGAAAATAAAATGTTTTTGTGATTTACGGTCATTTCTGACCCGGGGCCGTAAAATACCGAAAACCGTGTAATATAGGCTGCGATTTGGGCCGTTCGGGAGGTCGTACTAGGACATGTTTCATTTTCTCATGAATTTTGTACCACATATCCTAGGCCATGTTAGTAGTTACCCTGTCCGATTAAACCAATAGATAACAAGTATTTATCCATTTTCACGATAAACAGAGGTACTTCCTAAAATATGTTTATCGCTTACCGACACCATCAAATCTCCTCAGTTTATGCTCAAAATTTGCGTGGGCGTTTTATCTGAGCCTATAAAATGTTTGTGTTATTTACTGCCATTTCTGACCCGGGGCCATAAAATATCGAAAACCGTGTATTATAGGCTGTAATTAGGGCTGTTCGGGAGGACGTACTGGGCTGCGTTTCAGTTTCTCATGACTTTTTTACCACGTGTCCTGGGTCATGGTAGAAGTTACCATGTTCGATTAAACCATCAGATATCACGTATTTATCCATTTTCTCGATAAACCGAGTTACCCCGGAAAAACGTTTATCGCATACAGATACCGTCAAATCTCCTCCGTTTATGCTCAAAATTTGTGTGGTAGATTTTTTGGGATTTACGGTCATTTCTGACCCGGTACCGTAAAATACCAAAAACCGTGTAATATAGGCTGCAATTTGGGCCGTTCGGGAGGTCGTAGTAGGTCATGTTTCATTTTCTCTTGAATTTTTTACCACATATCTTGGGCCATGTTAGTAGTTACCCTGTCCGATTAAACCAACAGATAACAAGTATTTTTCCATTTTCACGATAAACAGAGGTACCTCCGAAAAAAGTTTATCGCTTACCGACACCATCAAATCACCTCCGTTTATGCTAAAAATTTGTGTGGGCGTTTTATCTGAGCCAATAAAATGTTTGTGTGATTTACTTCCATTTCTGACCCGGGGCCATAAAATACCGAAAACCGTGTATTATAAGCTGTAATTAGGGCCGTTCGGGAGGACGTACTGGGCTGCGTTTCAGTTTCTCACGACTTTTTTACCACGTGTCCTGGGTCGTGGTAGAAGTTACCATGTTCGATTAAACCATCAGATAACACGTATTTAACCATTTTCTCGATAAACCGAGTTACCCCCGAAAAACGTTTATCGCATACGGATACTGTCAAATCTCCTCCGTTTATGCTCTAAATTTGTGTGCTAGCTTTATCTGAGAAAATAAAATGTTTTTGTGATTTACGGTCATTTCTGACTCGGGGCCGTAAAAAACCGAAAACCGTGTAATATAGGCTGCAATTTGTGCCGTTCGGGAGGTCGTAGTAGGTCATGTTTCATTTTCTCTTGAATTTTTTACCACATATCCAGGGCCATGTTAGTAGTTACTCTGTCCGATTAAAACAACAGATAACAAGTATTTTTCCATTTTCACGATATAAGAGTTACCTCCGAAAAGCGTTTATCGCTTACCGACACCATCAAATCACCTACGTTTATGCTCAAAAGTTGTGTGGGAGTTTTATCTGAGCCAATAAAATGTTTGTGTGGTTTACTGCCATTTCTGACCCGGGGCCATAAAATACCGAAAAACCGTGTATTATATGCTGTAATTAGGGCCGTTCGGGAGAACGCACTGGGCTGCGTTTCAGTTTCTCACGAATTTTTTACCACGTGTCTTGGGTCATGGTAGAAGTTACCATGTTCGATTAAACCATCAGATAACACGTATTTAACCATTTTCTCGATAAACCGAGTTACCCCCGAAAAACGTTTATCGCATACGGATACCGTCAAATCTCCTCCGTTTATGCTCTAAATTTGTGTGGTAGTTTTATCTGAGAAAATAAAATGTTTTTGTGATTTAAGGTCATTTCTGACCCGGTGCCGTAAAATACCGAAAACCGTGTAGTATAGGCTGCAATTTGGGCCGTTCGGGAGGTCGTACTATGTCATGTTTCATTTTCTCATGAATTTTTAACCACATATCCTGGGCCATGTTAGTAATTACCCTGTCCGATTAAACAAACAGATAACAAGTATTTATCCATTTTCACGATAAAAAGAGATACCTCCGAAAAACGTTTATCGCTTACCGAAACCATCAAATATCCTCCGTTTATGCTCAAATTTGGTGTGGGTGTTTTATCTGAGCCAATAAAATGTTTGTGTGATTTACTGCCATTTCTGACCCGGGGCCATAAAATACCGAAACCGTGTATTATAGGCTGTAATTAAGGCCGTTCGGGAGGACGTACTGGGCTGCGTTTCAGTTTCTTACGTCTTTTTTACCACGTGTCCTGGGTCGTGGTAGAAGTTATCATGTTCGATTAAACCATCAGATAACACGTATTTAACCATTTTCTCGATAAACCGAGTTACCCCCGAAAAACGTTTATCGCATACGGATACCGTCAAATCTCCTCCGTTTATGATCTAAATTTGTGTGGTAGCTTTATCTGAGAAAATAAAATGTTTTTGTGATTTACGGTCATTTCTGACCCGGAGCGGTAAAATACCGAAAACCGTGTAATATAGGCTGCGATTTGGGCCGTTCGGGAGGTCGTACTAGGTCATGTTTCATTTTCTCATGAATTTTGTACCACATATCCTGGGCCATGTTAGTAGTTACCCTGTCCGATTAAACAAACAGATAACAAGTATTTATCCATTTTCACGATAAAAATAAGTAATTCCGAAAAACGTTTATCGCTTACCGACACCATCAAATATCCTCTGTTTATGATCAAAATTTGCGTGGGGGTTTTATCTGAGCCAATAAAATGTTGTGTGATTTACTGCCATTTCCGACCCGGGGCCATAAAATACCGAAAACCGTGTATTATAGGTTGTAATTAGGGCCGTTCGGGAGGACGTACTGGGCTGCGTTTCAGTTTTTTACGACTTTTTTACCACGTGTCCTGGGTCGTGGTAGAAGTTACCATGTTCGATTAAAACATCAGATAACACTTGTTTATCTATTTTCTCGATAAACCGAGTTACCCCGGAAAATCGTTTATCGCATACGGATACCGTCAAATCTCTTCCGTTTATGCTTAAAATTTGTGTGGTAGATGTATATAAGAAAATAATTGTTTTTTGTGATTTACGGTCATTTCTGACCCGGTACCGTAAAATACCGAAAACCGTGTAATATAGGCTGCAATTTGTGCTGTTCGGGAGGTCGTAGTAGGTCATGTTTCATTTTCTCTTGAATTTCTTACCACATATCGTGGGCCATGTTAGTAGTTGCTCTGTCCGATTAAACCAACAGATAACAAGTATTTTTCCATTTTCACGATATAAGAGGTACCTCCGAAAAACGTTTATCGCTTACCGACACCATCAAATCACCTCCGTTTATGCTCAAAGTTTGTGTGGGCGTTTTATCTGAGCCAATCAAATGTTTGTGTGATTTACTGCCATTTCCGACCCGGGGCCATAAAATACCGAAAACCGTGTATTATAGAGTGTAATTAGGGCCGTTCGGGAGGACGTACTGGGCTGCGTTTCAGTTTTTTACGACTTTTTTACCACGTGTCCTGGGTCGTGGTAGAAGTTACCATGTTCGATTAAAACATCAGATAACACTTATTTATCTATTTTCTCGATAAACCGAGTTACATCGGAAAATCGTTTATCGCATACGGATACCGTCAAATCTCTTCCGTTTATGCTTAAAATTTGTGTGGTAGATTTATATAAGAAAATAATTGTTTTTTGTGATTTACGGTCATTTCTGACCCGGTACCGTAAAATACCGAAAATCGTTTAATACAGGCTGCAATTTGTGCCGTTCGGGAGGTCGTAGTAGGTCATGTTTCATTTTCTCTTGAATTTTTTACCACATATCGTGGGCCATGTTAGTAGTTACTCTGTCCGATTAAACCAACAGATAACAAGTATTTTTCCATTTTCACGATATAAGAGGTACCTCCGAAAAACGTTTATCGCTTACCGACA
>JAIUZE010005396.1:0-67823 GCA_022085475.1 Heliosperma pusillum
GTTTTTAATACTCAATTCCCCCCCCCCCCCCCCCCGCTCTTTCGTATTCGATCAATAGACTCTACATATTAGCATCATCATCAGCAACATAAACTAAGTACATCCCATCAAACATAAAAAAAATAGCTAAAATATAATGATGTTTAATATTTTACCTATAAATAAGAAATAGGGAGATGACAGCAGCATATACTTCTCCAATTTTCAATAACAGCGAAAATTAAAAAATTAGGTAATTATTTATTATACCTCTTTAGACTGAGCGGGACTATCCTGTTGTGGTGTGCTTGCCCGACCTTGACCTTTCGGTGGATCCCGAGGAGAACGAGCAAGGTAAATGTGACTAGAAGGCCACTGGACAAAACCGCCAACCGCGTCTTTCAGAGTGGTAAGATCATCACCAACTGGGACAGGCACTTGGTGATCACTATTTATTTACATATTTTATGCTTCCGTTTGATACATAAGACTCGATTTATTGTCTTTCCTTGCTTGTTTCTATGCTATTTTAGCTAGAATATCGATTCTGACGCTTCTATTATGTTTTAATGTAGATTGGATGCATTTGAAACTTTTTGAGTTAGTATGGAGCATGGCAGAGTCATATCGTAGAAGGTTAGGCACGGGAGTCGAGAGAGGTGGAGAAGAAATAAAGAAAAACGAAGAAACGAGTCATCTGAAGGATGCTCGATCGAGCAAGATCACTCTGCTCGATCGAGTCAGGCTGAAGGATGCTCGATCGAGCAACATCACTTTGCTCGATCGAGCAACCCAGTGTTTGGCAGCTTTCGGATTTCTTAAATTAGTTTAACCTAGTTAATTAGATTGTTATTATAAAAGGAAAACTTCTCTTTCATAATTAGCAGGTACGCGGTATTCTTTAATCTTTCTTTGTTATTCAATTAGTTACTTTCTAGTTCTTTAATTATTCTTTGTTAATCCTTTCATTATTGTTAAACATGTTTACTTTATTTATTATCATTGTTATTAATATCGTTATGAGTAGCTAAATTCTTATCTAGGGTTGAAATGGGATCTAGGATTGTTAGAAGGGATAGACCAATTATTTGAATTGCAATTGCATGGTTATCGTTTGATTATCGTTTTAATTCTAGTAGTTTAATTACTGGCCAGGATTAATTAGTTAGTCTCGCAAATTAGGATTGACACCGACCGGGTTAAGACTAATATAGGCTACAATAATTGAATAGAACTCGTTTAATGATAGCAATCGCATGTTAGATTGTAGATCTAAAGGGCATAATTGAATCGATCGATCTTGTGACCTTAGATAACTTTATTGCATGATAGTTTATTACACCCTTACCCCTGAGTAATAATCCTAGTGAACCTGAGACCCTAGACTTTTAATCTTATTGATTTCAACCTTTTATTGTTATTATTTGATATTAGTTTAGGAACACAAATCTTAAAGCCCACGAAATTGTTACTATAAGAGACGAACCTAGTTTAACAGATTAGAATACTACCGCCTCCCTGTGGATTCGATACCTTACTTACCGCTGACTATTAGTTAGTAGTGAATTAGGATTACTTTTATTAAGGTGACGCGACTTTACCCTTATAAAATTTGGCGCCGTTACCGGGGAAGGCAACAATTTTCTGTTTTTTTCTACTTAGTTTGTCTTTTTCTTCGTCTCAGGGAACCTAAGTTCCTTGAGACTGTTCTTATCCTTTTCTTTAGTGTTCGTTTATGCCCAGGTGTTCCAGGTCCGATCTCGTACCCTACGATTCCGAACCAGAGAGGACTCTCCGAGTTAGACGAAACTTTTGGAAAGAAATTCAAGAAGCGGAAGACTTGAGTACGCTTGACACAGTTTACGCCGAATTTGTCGCAGAAAAACCATCCTTAGAAGAGGATACACATATTTCTGCCACTACTACAACCATGCCTACTTTAGCCAGCCATTCGGAGCCTACCGTTGCATCTATTCCCAAGGGATTCAAACTCCCTACTACGGGCAATGGAACCTTTGAGATTCGTCCATCTTATATCTCTTTGGTGGAGCGGAACATGTTTGGAGGAAGCCCCACTGAGGATCCTGCGAAGCATATGGAAAAATTCACCAACTATTGTTGCTCTATTCCTTTAACGGGTGGAGTAACGGAAGATCAAATCAAGTTGGTGTTATTACCCTTTTCGCTACAAGACGGGGCAAAAGATTGATTGGTGAGTTAGATGTGGATGCACTTGGCATCACTGATTGGAATTCTCTGGCTCTTGCATTCTACAAAAGATATATCCCGCCACAGAAAACCAACGCCATCCGAAGTCAAATCACAAGCTTCAAACAAAGTCCCACTGAGAACTTTAATGAGGCATGGGTTCGCTTCAAGAAGCTTGTCAAATCCGTTCCACATTATGGTTTTGATACTTGGTTCCTATGCAACCAGTTTTACAACGGGTTATATGATGATTAGAGAGCATTGCTAGATTCTGCTGCCAATGGAAGATTCGAAAATAACACTACCGATGCTAATGCTTGGAAGTTGATTGATGAAATAGACACTCACACTGCTGAGTATGGCAATCCCATGGGTAATGCGAGGCGCGGAAGTTCGGACAATGTCGTTGCAGCTCAGTTGGAAGCATTAACTGCTAAAATTGCCAAATTAAAAACATCAAAATCTCTGGAAAATAAACAAACGGACCATGTCATGGTTCAACAAGAGTCAACCTGTGAAAGATGTGGTACTATGGGGCATAATGCGGTAGAGTGTATGAGTACGGTTGAATAAGTACTTGCTTTTCAATCCTTTAAGTAAGGTACACCGTACTCTAAATTTTATAATGAAAGGACGAGAAAGCATCCAAATTTCTCCTACCGAAGTCAGAATGTTCTTAATCCTACCCCACCACCACCTCAGCAACAAGGTTCCTTATGTAATTCCTCAAAATCGCAATTCTCAAGGCAATTATAACCGTCCAAATCAAGGAGGCCAAAACTTTCAACAAGCTCCACCTCCACCCCCTCCAAGTAATGATATGGCGGAATTGAAAGCTATGTTGCAGCAAAGTCTCATGATATAACAAAAGCAAGATGCTCAGATCTCTCAACTGCTCGCACATAACAAGATAGTGGATACTCAAATTGCCCAATTGCCAATTCAAAATCCACACAAACAACAGGGTAATCTTCCTCCTCAGGGACACCCTCCACATGAACAAGCCAATGCTATTACTTTGAGGAGTGAGACCCATTACAAAGGCCCGGAAATGAAATGGGATGAGAACGATGAAAGTATGGAAGTTGCTCGTCAAAATTCGGAAAACAGCGAAAAATTGCCTGAAAAAGAGGATGCTCGATCGAGCAACCTCCCCTTGCTCGATCGAGCAACCCAGGAAAATCCGAAAAATCTGCTCGAGGAGTTCCTGAAAATTCTTGTTTTGACAAACTCCTTTGCTCGATCGAGCAACCCCTGATTAGAATGACAAGTCCTCTACTTCATCTACAAAAGCAAAAGAAGCCGAGCCAATCGCCATTACACTTCTTTTTCCTCACCGCCAACATAAATCCAAACTTGATAAACAATTTGGAAGGTTTATGGAGGCACTCAAGAATCTGCAAGTGAGTGTACCATTTACTGAGTTGATTACTCAAGTACCGGATTATGCAAAATTTATGAAGGACATATTGACAAGGAAGCGGTCATTTAATGAAGTGGAGACAGTTGCATTTACTGAGAAATGCAATGCTGTGTTACAATCCCGATCACCACCTAAGCTAAAGGATCCAGGGAGTTTTTCTATTCCTTGTAATATAGGATGTTTGGCTATTGATAAAACCCTTTGTGATTTAAGGGCTAGTGTTAGTGTGATGTCATTTTCTATATGTAAAAAGCTAAATATGGGTCAACTTAATGTTACAACCATGACCTTACAAATGGCCGACCGTTCTATTAAACACTCTTTGGGAATTTTAGAAGACGTACCGGTTAGAGTAGGAAAATTTTTCATACCAGTTGACTTCGTCGTATTAGATATGGCTGAGGACACCCAAATTCCTATCATCTTAGGGCGACCATTCCTCCATACTGCGGGGGCGGTTATAGATGTTAAGAATGGGAGACTTACACTAACAGTAGGGGATGCCACTATCACTTTCAACTTAGATAATGCAATGAAACACCTCATGCTAGAAGAGACATGTCATAGGGTCGATATTGTGGATTTGACTGTTGATGACTGTCTCTCTTTGTCTTTGAATAGGGATCCTCTGGAGATCGCCTTAATTTCCAACACTGCTGAAGCTGAAAGCTCACGGAGTAAGGAAGTAGTTGAGATGGAAAAACTGTTGACAGTAGAGGAATGCAAATTACAAAAGGTGTATAGCTTAGCTAACCCCCCTAAGGTTATCGAGATCCCCATTCATCCCGACTGATGAGCAGTAGTGACAGCTGGTCACTACCCCCCCTCTCCCCATTTTGGAGCTGGTTTAGGGAGGCTATGTCTATACAGCTGGTATTATCTATCCTTGTACTTTCTTTTATTGTATTTTCTTTTAGTTACTTCCCCTTTCCCTTTGTTAGTTGTGTCCTTTAGGTTGATGTTGTTGGTTGTTGTGTCATTGTTGTGCTGTTAGCGTCACACTGAGGACACTGTGACATTTAGGTTTGGGGGAGAGTCTTTATTTATGTTGTGTGTTTATTTTCCGTTGTGTGAAAGAAAAAAAAACCATAAAAATTGAAAAATTTACAAAATCCAAAAACATGTTATTTTATTAGGTCGAGTCTTGGTGAAATTGAATAACAATGATGATAATTTGCATTGTTTCTGCATTTGCATCCCAAATGAGTTGTCCATGTACATTGTTTTGACTTACTACTTTTGAAAACAAAGCTTATCGAACAAGTCTTGACCGTTTTTGACATACCTTATGCTAATTAGATTTGACCAATTTTAGTTGGTAAACCACTTAAAATTTTGAGGTCTATAGAGCTTCCTAGGCCAAGAACATTAATAAACTGGTCTCATTGTCTTTAGGCTTGAGTGTGGTACTCCTTGTGAAATATGTAACATCAAATTGCATAAGTGTGACATTAGTTTCTTGATACTTTTACGCATTCTTTTGATAAAGTACATGAGGAAAGGTGGTTCTTTTTGTTCAAATAAGCCTCTCATAACCAAAAAGACTTGATTTTACAGCCTTATTATTGAATTCTTTATGTTTAGCCCATTTGAGCCTTTCGTAGCCTGTTTTATAACCCATCTAATAGCTACATTCCTAGAATTTGCCTACCTTATCAGGACAGTCGCAGTTGCATGCTTTTTCTTGTCTACTTGTCTACTATGGTTGGGTCAGGATTTCAAAAAAAAAAAAGAATATCAAATGGGTGTAGCAAGTATGTTGGCAATTGTGTCATTTATTCCCTTTGTTGAGAAATGTTATGAAGCAAAAGATATGAAAAGAAAAAGAAAGAAAGAAAAAGAGAAGAAAAGAAAAGAAAAGAGAAAAAAAAAGAGAATAAAGAAAAAAAATATATGTTGCTTCATTAAATTGTTCAAGGGATAATGAAAGGGAATATACTAGAGTTTAATGCATATTTAGAGAGCAATATCGATATCTGTCTTGTGTTGTCAAAGTTTAAGATGATTTCTCTAGTTGAGTATTGGTTTGTGCTAGTCTTGTAGAATTGCTTTGGTAAATGTCGCTGCGACTACCGGTCTTAGCCTCACATTCCCATACATGCTTTAGCACAATCCACTTTTATACCTTCGCTCATTAGCCTCCCTTATTGTCTTGATTCATGTACTTTGGTTTTATAGCGAATGCGTATTAGTTTGGGAAATTACTATCACATTAGAATGCATGCATGTTTCATAAGTTGAGTGAGTATTTCTATTTCTTTCTATATTTACAAAACTCAACCTTACATAAACTTATGAGTGCATGAGTGAATCCGCGAGAATCCGACAAATTGAGCCTTACAAAATTGAAAGGTAGTTGGTTTTTGTCTATACTACGGTATCATGTAAAATCTTGGAATAATATGAGCTGCGTTTTCTACTTTCCCGTGCCTTTAAATTTGTTTTATTGGTACAACTTGGTCATTACTTTGTTATAGATATGGATAGCTTGGGATTTGTATGTGCATTAACATTAGCTTTGAGTTTTTCATTCACCATTTGTATGTTTGTCCTTGTATAGTGTTGAGTGCTTTGCTTAGGGACAAGCAAATGATTGGTTTGGGGGGGTTTGATGATCACTATTTATTTACATATTTTATGCTTCCCTTAGATACATAAGACTCGATTTATTGTCTTTCCTTGCTTGTTTCTATGCAAATTGGATGCATTTGGAGCTTTTTGAGTTAGTATGGAGCATGGCGAAGTCATATCGTAGAAGGTTAGGCACGGGAGTCGAGAGAGGTGGAGAAGAAATAAAGAAAACGAAGAAACGAGCCATCTGAAGGATGCTCGATCGAGCAAGATCACTCTGCTCGATCGAGTCGGGCTGAAGGATGCTCGATCGAGCAACATCACTTGCTCGATCGAGCAACTCAGTGTTTGGCAGCTTTCGGATTTCCTAAATTAGTTTAACCTAGTTAATTAGATTGTTATTATAAAAGCAAAACTTCTCTTTCATAATTAGCAGGTACGCTTTAATATTAGAAACTCAAGTTTTGTTTGCTTTGCTACTGGATTGATTCCTCAAGACGATTGTTTTTAGTTCAAACTTGTAATCAGTATTCTTTAATCTTTCTTTGTTATTCAATTAGTTACTTTCTAGTTCTTTAATTATTCTTTGTTAATCCTTTCATTATTGTTAAACATGTTTACTTTATTTATTATCATTGTTATTAATATCGTTATGAGTAGCTAAATTCTTATCTAGGGTTGAAAGAGGATCTAGGATTGTTAGAAGGGATAGACCAATTATTTGAATTGCAATTGCATGGTTATCGTTTGATTATCGTTTTAATTCTAGTAGTTTAATTACTGGCCAAGATTAATTAGTTAGTCTCGCAAATTAGGATTGACACCGACCGGGTTAAGACTAAGATAGGCTACGATAATTGAATAGAACTCGTTTAATTATAGCGGTCGCATGTTAGATTGTAGATCTAAAGGGCATAACTGAATCGACCGATCTTGTCACCTTAGATAACTTTATTGCATGATAGTTTATTACACCCTTACCCCTCGAGTAATAATCCTAGTGAACCTGAGATCCTAGACTTTTAATCTTATTGATTTCAACCTTTTATTGTTATTGTTTGCTATTAGTTTAGGAACACAAATCTTAAAACCCACGAAGTTGTTACTATAAGAGACGAACCTAGTTTAACAAATTAGAATACTACCGCCTCCTTGTGGATTCGATACCTTACTTACCGCTGACTATTAGTTAGTAGTGAATTAGGATTACTTTGATTAAGGTGACGCGACTTTACCCTTATCAGCAGTTCAAGATTTTCATGACCTTCAATGACCCCGCTTATCTCCACTTTCCTATGATTCTTGAGAAGTGGGATCCCATGAACCTTACCTGTTTTAGTTGATGGGATGTGTAGGTAAACGAAAGCCCGAGCAACACGCACAACTTTCTCGAACGAAGGGTGAGTAAGAATAGCTCCTCACCTCTTGACCTAATTAATAAACATTATTATTTGAAGGTGATGTGTAAAAATAATAAAAAGAGCATTAAGTCACATTATTAGAAATTAGATATAATAAAAAGAGCTCTATAAGTTTTTTATGATCTTATTTTCGATGTGCTATGTATAACTGTTGCAGTAACAAGTCCAATGTTCATATATGTTTCTCCCAAATTCTTGTCAGAATGTAAATTATGAACTCTAGTCGATATGGTTAGGTTTTTACCTTCTCGACTTCAAGGGAAACAATAGCAAGAGTCCATCCCTCTTTCTCTTTCTCAGATACTACTCCATCTTTCTCCCCCTCTTTCTCATATTCTGCACCCTTGGCTTCACGTGAAATATCAACAGTAGCAGTTACGACCTCTTTCTCCCCCTCTTTATCATGTTCTGCACTCTCGGCTTCACGTTAAACATCAACAGCAGCATCTACTACCTCTTTCTCCCCATCTTTCTCATGCTCTGCACTCTCGGCTTCATGTGAAACATCAACAGCAGCAGCTACTACCTCTTTCTCCCCCTCTTTATCATGTTCTGCACCCTCTTTCTCAGATACTACATCCGCCTCAACTTCATGTGAAATAAATGCAGCAGCTACGTCTTTCTCTTTCTCACAGACTACTACCTCTTCCTCATCAGGTAACACTCCCTTCTGTTGCTTCTTACCCTCTTTACAGATATCTTCCATCATCTTCAATTCCTCTTCAGACGGCTTGCCTCCCGCGTTCATATTTAGCATTACCGATGCCAATAACTGAACCTGCATGCGTACAAACAATATATTATTAAATTGGTTTAAAACACCATCTCATGCATCATCTCAACTATATGTGAACAAATTGCAATAACTGGCAAAAATTTTACCGTCTCATCAGGATATTTGCCAACCTCATTCCTGTTCTTCTTTTTCTGTTGAGTCTTCCCATATTACTTTATAACCCCAATATGTAATGGGACGCCGCTCAATCGACATGGATGTATCGGGTCGGCCGATCGCTCTAGCAAGAATGTCTTCCCTTCCAGTCGAAGTAATTAAAGTCCCCTCTTTAACCTCCTTCAGTACCTTGTCCTAATTAAACAAAGTACATAATATATATATATATATATACACACACACAATAATTAGGTAGTCGTAGAATTAATAAATAAATAAACTAGTAAATATTAAACTCGTCTTATTGAAATAATACATACAATGTTGACCATGTCATCCTGATCATATTTGTTAACGACACAACCTCCATTAGGTGTGTGGCCTGCTTTATAAGTTACGTGCTGATCCAAGTCTATCACTCCATGTTTCGCCTATAAATTCATCAAACATTGATTATTTACAAAAATGTTATATATGTACGTAATCAATCCGAGTGTGTTTAAAAAAATATATAAAAGTTATATTCTTACGACAAGGTCTTGTATCAATTTGTAACCGCCTCGGGAACCATAATATCTCGACTGCCTCTTTAAAATGTTGGAACGGTTTCTGTTGCTAACCACCTTCAAATATAGAAACACAACTATATCAAATAATTAACAAGTGTAATATAATCGACCAGTTATTGAAAAGTGGATACGTGACCTTAAACCTCTCACTAGCTCGATTCATTGATAGGCTATCGCACACCTAATCAAAGATAAATACCCTAGATACAAATGAATGTAGTAATAGGGGTCGAACACAAGGAGACGGGAGTTGCTAGCAAATTGTTATGGAGTGAATTTTATTAACGCCGGTTATCGATTGGTTTGGTTGGGTTTATGAAACAACAATAATAAGAAAGGAAGAGTCTAGGGAGGTCGGGTCACACATGCAAATTATGTAAATGCTCAAGTCAAACTAGGAAATTGATAATAACGATAATTGTTTTGGCTTAAGACACCCACCTCTCGATATTAGTGTCAACCATAGATCGGGTATTAACGAACTCTCGCTTTGTCTAGGTCAATCTACTAACACATGCTTAGTCTAATTCAATTTCGCGCCTCTCGACTTATAGAAAGAATTAACGAATTTAATCAAGGATTGTGATCAATAATCAAAGACTAACAATACAATGCAAGCATGTGATAGGAACAACTATTTGATATCACAACATCTCATTTCAACAATAGCAAATATTATTTATGCATGACTTCCCTAATTCCCTAGACAAAGTAATTACTCTTGCATAATGATAACTAATCTTTTAACAAATGAGAAAGTAAACATGATAACTAACTAATAATAGAAATGACAAAGGAAATAACAAAACAATACAAGAAATAGAATTACCTCAACAAAGGAAATAAAACTTGGAATTGAAGAACACAATGGAACCAAATAAATTGCAAATGAACTTGTAATATAATTTGAATTACTTAAATGTAACAACTAACGGAAACTAAACTATTCTAAACCTAATCTAATGACTAATGACATTATGTAAAAGAGTGTTTTTAGAGTGTAGAATGATGTACAAGATGAGTAAAAAGATATGAAAAAGGATGCCCTAAGTGTCGAGGTCCCTCTCCTTTATATAGGGAGAGGGACTTGAAACGTATGCATTCACAGAGGCCAAACCCCGATCGGGGAATGGAAACCCCGATCGGGGAATGGAAACCCTGATCGGGGTTTCAGTAGCCCGGCTATATTTGCTTAATTGCTTCATTTAATGCTTTAGGAATCCTAAGCTATGCTTTTAAGCACCTTAATTCTCCGGTTAATTGCATAGTTTTGGGATTCCTTAAGCATCCAAAGGAGCATCCTATGTATGAGTTTTGGACTCCTTGCATTGGGCTTCATTTTTGGTTTCTCATTTGCATTTCAATCCATTTCACAAATCTTCATGCTTGGCTTGTCATTCTCCATTCTAACCTTTCATGGTCTATTTTGCTTCCATTAGCTTGTTGGACTTTGGTGCTTAATATTGTGTTAGGAAAAAGCCTCTAAATTCTTAGATTCCTACAAATTTTAACAAACACAATCAATACACCTAGAACACGTAATTAGCTCCCAAATATACTAAACAAAGTCTAATAATCAAATAAACCGAGCTAAACTAGGGAGTTAAACTGATAAGTGAATATTTGTATGATTTTAACCCCCACTTTAGATCGGTTTTGTATGTCATTTGTGCTTTGTTAAGCCATTTTATGAGCTAATATCGTCTTCTAGGCGAATTCCTGTGTTCTAACTTGTTTTGTAGGGAAAGTGACGTTTCTACGCCCTTTTTCTATATTTCCAAGCATTTGCCTAGAACCCGACGATTTGAAGATGCAAGCTTGACCATGTGTAAGGCATTTCAAGAAGGTTCACTAACTTAAGAGAGAGAAGAAGCAAAGACGGTTTCGTAGTTGTCGGAAGACCAATCAATTAGACGGAAGAATTCATCGCTTTACATCATATCCAAGCAACAAACCGATTGTAGAGTCAAGGGGGATGTTGTAAGTCAAGTCAAAGCGAAGGAAGTTGAAGCGTTAGTCAAGAGCTTCCAGAAGACGACTTACCCGATCGGGTAAGTGTGTACCCGATCGGGGATGTGTGCTGCTCAATGCATTGCGGCTCCTTCTTCCTAAATTTGCCCTATGTATTTAATGCCCGACCTCTTCTCCACAAAACCCTAATACTATAAATAGATGTGCCAAGCTCCTCATATGAACATCCATCATACACACTATCTTACACAATCTAACCTATTTTTCATACAATCTTCTTATTAGTTTTCTTTTTAGTTTTAGTCTTTCTAGTTTAGTTTATCTTCTTCTTTTGTCTTTTGTTTCTAGTTTATTTCTGTCCATTTCATATCAAAACATTAGCATAGTTCAATAAGAATTTCAATCTTTGTATCTACTAGTTGGGTTCAAGAGTTGTAATTCAAAGTACGGTATTTCTATGCGAGGGATTTCCATTATTGTTATTGCTTTCATCGTTGATCGTCACCTAGGTATTCCTAATTTATCCTTTGCTTATTGTTCTTTATTGTTTTCCATTTGATTGTTATTTTCTATTCGTATCATTTAGATTCGTTTTTATGTTGTTATAATCATAGTTTCATTTCTTAGATTGTCATATAGCGTCGTTATTATCGCCACATAGAGAGTCTAAGTTATTGTCAAAATCGACTAAATATGCTTACCTTAACTTTCATTGTTAATATCATCTTAGTTATAAACATAATCATGAGTGAGTAGTCACCTTTCTAGGGTGTAGGGTAGCCATGTTAGATTGATTAAAATATGATAATTGGATAAAGGAAATTATGCCTTTAAAACATTGTGTCTATGCATGTTTGGACTTTAACGATAGTTGACGATTCTTGATCACAATCATTGACTAGTATGGAATTCTTTTCCAAGGTAGATATACAGGAATTGAATAGACAAAGCGTAACATGGTGGATTAAGACCTAGTAAATCGCACTAAAAGCCTGCTAGACCATCTGATCTATGATTGTAATGAACACACCATTCTTACGAACGCTCAATGAATTATTTGCATATCCTAAATCCAATTTCATTAATATGTCAATCTACATGTGTGAACCTATTTCCCTAGATGTTTCTCATTATTCTTAATTTATCATTTGCTTTATTGTTTTCATTCTAGTTTGTTTTTATTTTGTTCTTATTTATGAAAGTTCATAGACCCTAATTAGACTCCTCTAATTAGTTACTAAATTACTTGTTAATTTAGTGTTTAATAAAGATCTATGTAACATGCATGCAAATTAAAATGCATAATAAAAAGTAAGAAGAAATTTCCTTACATTGGGACATTTCGGTTTATATGGGCACAACAAGAAACACCTTTCTTGTTGATCTTGTGCTAGAAAGAAATAGATGATCCTCCTTGTAATCTTCAAATTAGAAGACCTCCTTTAAGATGCACCCAAGATATAACCCAAACTAATCACTTAGTTTTTGACTAGAAAATACAAGTGATAAGATGAACTAATATTAGATTTTTATTACTACTCTAGTAATAGGAAATTATTAGTATTTGAGAGGTTTTTAGAGAGATGAGGATTTTTAGTGAGATAAGCATCAAAATAAGAATGAACAAGCAAGCAAAATGAACAACAAAATTGTCCATTTAAGGACACAAGGGTCCGGCCAAGTGAGCCTATGTGGCCTCTTATTTTGCTTAAAAAAAATCCCATGCAAATTGGTTGAGTGTAGATGTGAATTAGAACATGATCATGTGTCATAAACATGACATGATCACATGTTGTAGTGTAATACAAGAAACAACAATCATCATGTTATACACTACCAAAATTTCGGCACCCACTAGTGTCATGTGGTCCATTTTGATTTTTGATATTTGTCCCACAAATACTTATAATCATATGTTTAATTATCTTGTATAATTAAGGGTTAATTTGATCATATAACAATTATATGACTCAAAATAATAAATAATATACACTTAACTTTTAAGTGATATTTTATCATTATATCAATATATAATGGGTCCCACAATGCCTAGTTAGATTATTTTACAACTCCTTGTAAATATAATTAACTAATCACCTTTACCTCAAAGTATATGCATAACCTCAACTAATTTAATGAATTAACTATTAATCAATAAATTAAATCTTATTTAATCGTATTAAAATAAGACGTAAAATTTATTCAGTCAATTATCGTATAATTGACTAATAAACTTATCCGGAATGAGTTCGTAACTCAATTTCCAATAAATAACTCTCGTAACTAAACATATATCAACTATATATATAAAGTACTAATTAATATGTATCGTATACAAATAATTAGATTTCTGTTTGGGTTCTCATCCTCTCGGTGTGACGAAAGGGAGTCACTGATTCCGACCGTTTCATACGACAATAACGTCTAACTCTAGTCAGCTGACCGTTATTGATTTACGTTAATCAACTGACGTGGAGTATCAAAATACTAGTCATCCCACTAATATTCCAAAATGAGATTTATAATATAAATGCACTATTGTGGAGGACACTTGCTCCAACAATTTATGCCTTTCGTTAGTTTAGACATCACAAATTCCAATACCCAGAAAACCATTAGATAAAACTCAATTGTGAGACGATTCACAATCCATAGGAAACACCATCTCCCTGAGGATCGACCCCTACTTCCCTAATTACATTAAATTGTTATTAGCCTAGTCTGGGTAATTTATCTTTGTTTCGGGCTTGCGACAGGCACGATCAAATTTTGGCGCCGTTGCCGGGGAGCACGGTTTAGTTTTCCTTTTCATTGTGATTTTAATCACGATTAGTTTTATCTAGTCTTTAGGAACTCAAAGTCCTTTAGACTTCTCTTGATTTTTCATCTTAGCTTTTCTATCTTATGCCCAGATCTTCTAGACTAGGGACCCCTATTCCTTTGGACCCCGAACTAGAAAGAACTTTGCGTAGGAAACTAAAGCTATTCAACGAAATTTCAAAAGCTTCTGACATTTCAAGTTTAGATCGTATTTGTGAGAAATACTCGGATATCTTACCTAATCTTGAAGGAGAAGAAGATCCATTTTCATCTCCATTTCAAAAACTCAATCAACTTTCAACCAACATTCCATCTTCATCTTCACAAACAAAAATGGTTCGACTTTCCGACCATTCTAAACCCACTGCAGATACACTTCCAAAGGGTATCGCTACACCTCAAATTACAGCTCAAAACTTCGAAATCAAACCTGCCTTCATCAATTTAATAGAAAGAAATCAATTTGGAGGCAATGCCACAGAAGATCCCAACCTTCATATCCAAAACTTCTGTGACTATTGCTCCACAATTAGACAAACTGGAGTATCCCAAGAACAGATTAGGGAAATGCTCTTTCCCTTCTCTTTAAGAGGAAAGGCAAAACTCTGGATTAATAGTCTTGACCGAGTTGCTTTAGGAATAGTTGACTGGGATGGTCTAGCTCTTGCTTTCTATCAAAAGTACTTCCCACCAGAACGAACCGCACTCTTACGAAGTCAAATTACTGGATTCCGTCAGAGGGGCGACGAAAGCCTTTATGAGGCATGGGAAAGGTACAAAGAATTACAAAGAGAATGCCCTCATCATGGCCTTGATTCATGGTTCCTGGCTATCACATTCTACAACGGTTGTTGTGGCGAATCGCGTCGTATCCTCGACTCCGCTAACAATGGTCGTTTCGATCAAATCGATGTAGAGATAGCTAGTGCGACTATCGAGTCAATGGCAATTCACGATTCTCAGTATAGCAACTCGCGTGCTATTCCGCTAAAAGCCAAGCAGGATGATTCGAGTAAAGTAGCACTCCTGGAAGCCCAATTAGCCCTTCTGCAACAACAAGTAGGAAGCTCTTCCCAATCCAAGGAACATATCAACGTCACTAACCACGTAGTGGTATGTGAGACATGTGGGATTGGAGGGCATAGTTTTCAAGAATGTAGAAGTTCAATAGAGCAAGTCAATGCCTATCAAGGATATAGGCAAGGCAACGCTTTCTCAAACTTCTATAACGAAAACACAAAAAACCACCCATTTTTGTCCTACCAAAGTACCAACGTTCAAAATCCCCACCAACAAATCCAACAACCATTCATACCACACCAACAAAAGCCTTACAATCCACCTGGTTTTCAAAACCAGAGACCTTCATTCCAACCTAACTTCAATCAGCCATACCAAAATCAACACCAACCACCTCAAATTCAAGGCCAACCAAATGACTCAAGTTTGAGCAAAATTGAATCCATGCTTCTACAAGTTGTTCAAAAACAGGATTCAATGTTTGCTCAATTTCAAAAAAGAGTGATCAAGCCAAAGATGCTGCCATCAAAATGCTTGAAACACAAATGGCCCAATTGGCTACCTCTATTACCCAAAGGAAACAAGGCCAACTCCCACCTCATGGTGAACAACCGAGGGACACCGCAAATTCTATCACCCTTATAAGTGGTACCACTTATACGGAACCTCAGCAACCCAAAGAACCAACAGTTGAGCCTTCACAAGTAGAAAGCCAAAAAGAAACCCAACCATCCACCGCTAAGGAAGCGGAAGACAAATCTGAAAAGAAGGATGAACTTGAAAAGGAACCATCAAAATTCAAGTTCCATTTCCCCAGCGTTTGAGGAGAAATCATAAGGAAACCCAATTCGGTAAATTCATGGAAGTTGTCAAAAACCTCCAAGTAACGGTTCCCTTCACTGAATTAATCACTCAAATCCCTTCTTACACGAAATTCATGAAGGATATTTTAACAAAGAAGAGGACTCTGGATGATGTTGAAATCATCGCATTCACCGCCGAATGCAGTGCGTTATTGCAAAATAAGTCCCCTCCTAAGTTAAAAGATCCTGGTAGTTTCTCTATACCTTGCACTATAGGCACCTACACTATTGATAAAGCTTTATGCGATCTAGGTGCTAGTGTAAGCGTTATGCCCTATTCCATTTGCAAAAAATTGAATATGGGAATTCTGAAATGCACAAGTATCACCCTGCAAATGGCAGATCGTTCTCTAAAACAACCTATGGGAGTTTTAGAAGATGTACCTGTTAGAGTAGGAAAGTTTTTCATTCCGGTCGATTTTATAGTGTTAGATATGGCAGAAGATTCGCAAATCCTTATCATTCTAGGAAGGCCATTTCTACACACTGCGGGAGCAGTAATCGATGTCAAGAATGGAAAATTGACATTGGAAGTAGGTGATGATAAGGTCACCTACAACTTAAACAGTGCAATGAAGAGCCCTATGCTCGAAGAGCCTTGCTGTTTTCTTGACATTTTCGACTCAATCATTGATGAATCTCTGTATCCATCAATAATTGAGGATCCTCTAGAAGCAATTTTATTGTTAGAGGATATCTCTGAGAACGACAATTTTGAGATCAGTGAGCTGGAAAGAGACTTGACTGGTAAAGAGATACCGCCTGAAGAAGTTAGGGAGTTCATAAGCTTAATTGATGCTCCTGCCAAGGCGGAAGTACATAAACCTGAACTTAAACCTCTTCCCTCAAATCTAAAATATGCTTTTTTAGATGAATCTGAATATTGCCCGGTCATAGTGAGTGCTCTCCTAGACGAAAATCAGTTAAACTCACTATTGTTGTTTTGAGAAAACATAAAAAGGCAATAGGCTATAAACTTGAAGACCTCACAGGCATAAGCCCCGACTTTTGCATGCATAGAATTAACTTAGAAGAAGGCCAAAGACCTTGTGTTCAAGGTCAACGCCGTCTTAATCCCAACATGCACGAAGTAGTTAAAGCTGAAGTTATGAAATTGCTAGATGCTGGCATAATCTATGCAATTTCTGACTCAAAATGGGTTAGCCCTGTCCAAGTTGTTCCCAAGAAAGGAGGAACGACAATAGTCAAGAATGAGAAGAATGAACTCATCCCCACAAGGATTGTGACGGGATGGCGTATGTGCATTGACTACAGGAAGTTGAATCAATCAACTCGAAAAGATCACTATCCTCTACTCTTCATTGATCAAATGCTAGAGAGGTTAGCTTGCCACAAATATTTCTGTTGTCTAGATGGTTACTCAGGATTTTTCCAAATTCCTATCCACCCTGAGCACCAAGAGAAAACCACCTTCACATGTCCCTATGGTACTTTTGCTTATCGCCGAATGTCATTTGACTTTTGTAATGCACCTGCAACTTTCCAGCGTTGCATGACTAGTATCTTTTCCGATTTTGTTGAGACTATCATGGAAGTATTTATGGACGACTTTAGCGTCTATGGCATTTCCTTAGATAATTGTTTGACAAATCTGTCGAAAGTGCTAAAACACTGTGAAGAAGTCGACCTTGTTCTCAACTGGGAAAAGTGTCACTTCATGGTGAACGAAGGTGTAGTTTTAGGACACATCATTTCTGAGAGAGGTATTGAAGTGGATCGAGCTAAGATCCAAGTTATTGAACAACTGCCACCACCTGCTAATGTAAAAGGAATCAGGAGTTTCCTTGGCCACGCCGGTTTCTACCGACGGTTTATTAAAGATTTTTCTAAAAAAGCCAAGCCCCTGACTGAGCTCCTTTTTAAGGATGCGCCTTTTAATTTCACGAAGGAATGCCTTGAGGCATTCAACAAAATCAAACGCGCTCTAATCACCGCACCTATAATCCAGTCACCTGATTGGAATCTTCCATTTGAACTTATGTGCGATGCGAGTGATTACGCCGTTGGAGTTGTTTTGTGGCAAAGAAAGGAAAAGTTCCTTCATGCTATTTACTATGCTAGTAAAACGTTAGATCCTGCCCAAATCAACTATGCCACTACTGAAAAAGAACTTCTTGCCATTGTCTATGCCTTAGACAAATTCCGTTCTTACCTTATAGGATCGAAAGTCATTGTTTACACTGATCACGATGCTTTGAAATATCTGCTTTCAAAGAAAGAGGCAAAACCTCGACTTATCCGATGGATCTTGCTTCTTCAAGAGTTTGATCTAGAGATCCGAGATAAGAAAGGAGCGGAAAATGTAGTCGCTGACCATCTTTCAAGGATAAGAGTTACTGAAATAGGATTGCCAACACCAATTAATGATTCGTTTGCTGATGATTCATTAATGGCAATTACTGACTCTTCTCCATGGTATGCTGATATGGCCAATTTTCTTGTCATTCGACAGCTACCTTCTGACCTTTCTTATAACCAAAGGAAACGATTTTTGCATGATGCAAAATTCTTCATTTGGGATGACCCTTATCTTTTCAAGCAGTGTTCTGATGGTCTTTATAGACGATGTATCCCCCAGTGGGAAGTTAAAGGAGTTTTAGAAGGATGTCACTCATCTGCTTATGGTGGTCATCATGGTCCGTCCAAGACCGTAGCCAAGGTCTTACAATCCGGGTTTTTCTGGCCCTCGATGTTTAAAGATTCAAAGGACTTTGTTATGGCTTGTGACGCTTGTCAACGAATGGGTCAGATATCCAAGAGACATGAGATGCCTCAAAACGGCATATTAGAAGTTGAAATATTCGATGTCTGGGTTAGTGGCTATCAAGGACCATTCCCTTCTTCTAATGGAAATCGTTATATTCTAGTCGCTGTTGACTATGTTTCCAAGTGGGTAGAAGCAATTGTTACTCCCACTAATGATGCTAGAGCTGTGATACGATTATTTAAGAAGATCATCTTTCCACGTTTTGGTGTACCTAGAGCCGTGATTAGTGATCGAGGAACTCATTTTGGCGAGAAGCAGTTAGACACTTTGCTTGCTAAATATGGTGTGTATCACAGACGAGGATTAGTCTACCATCCTCATACCAGCGGTCAAGTAGAAGTCTCAAATAGAGAGTTGAAAACAATTCTTCAGAAAGTACTCTCAAGATCTAGAACTGATTGGAGTAATAAGCTCGATGACACCTTGTGGGCTTATCGCACAGCTTTCAAAACCCCGATTGGAACATCTCCTTATCGATTGGTTTATGGAAAGGCCTGTCATCTTCATGTCGAGTTAGAATATAAAGCTTACTGGGCTATCAAAGAACTTAACCTAGACACTAAGCTTAGCGCTGATAGAAGACTTTTGCAACTCAATGAACTAGAAGAATTTCATTTGCAAGCTTATGAGAATTCTAGGATTTACAAAGAGAAAACGAAGCGTTGGCACGACAAGAGGATAATTAAGAAAGAATTTAATGTCGGTGACCAAGTACTTCTTTTCAACTCCCGTCTGAAAATCTTTCCAGGAAAACTTCGATCCCGATGGTCTGGACCATTCACTGTCACATATGTGAGCAAGTACGGCTATGTGGAACTAATGACTAGCAATGGTGAGAAATTCAAAGTTAATGGACACAGACTGAAACTCTACTATAGCAATTCTATCATCGTATGTTTAGATATTGTCTATACGGAGCGTCCATCCTCAAACCAATGATTCTAATGAAAAATTCGTCGAGCAAGACGTTAAACAAGCGCTTCTTGGGAGGCAACCCGTGTTTTCCCTTTTTTTTGCATTTTTATTTTTGTTTTTCCCTTTTACGTTGTTTTGTTAGATTTCTTTGCAGATGAAAGAGTTTTTGAAGAATCTCTGAAGACCTTCCTTGTCGAGTCCAAAAGGCTAGCTTGGGGGAGTCCGCGCTGACTAGTAAGCTTCATTCTTCTTTCATTTTTCCTTTTTTCCCATTAAGCATCTTATTGCATATTTGGTTTTTGTGCTCACATTGAGGACAATGCGATGTTTAGCTTGGGGGAGGGATTGCATTTTCCCATTTTTGCATTTTAGTTATATTTTTCAAATTTTGAATAAGAAAGAGAAGATTTTAGAGAGAAGATTTTTAAATTTTGAACACAATTGAATGCTTTTCATGCTTTGCTTGCTTGTTTGCTATGCTATCATGTTACATTTCCCAAACTTAGAGCTTTCAAAAGATAATGATTCAATATTTATTGAATTTTGCATACATGGGGAAGTCTTGTACACAGTAGGCATGGAATGAATCTATAGATGAGTACGCTTGATCTTGACATTTGGCAAACTACATATATTGTAAGGTAGAACCTCCTTAGACTGGTACATTTATACCCAGTCTCATCTAGGTGTGTGTAGTTCTCCTTGTGATGTGTGTCATGTCAAAACGCATAAGTATGGTTCTCATTTCATTTCTATAAGCATTGCATTCATGATTCACTAAGATTTGAAGCCTTTTTCACTTTATTTTGCCCCTCAAAATTAGCCCCTTCATACAAATGATTCACAAAAATAATAGCTACAGATAAAAACTGCCTACCTTTTGAGCTAGTAGCTAGACTATGGTGTGTGGGTGCTCTTTTGAGAAGATTTGTTCTTATCTGTCAAAGTGAATTGGAAAAACGAAAAAGTTCAAGAAGCGAAGTTGTGTTCAGAGAAGAAAAAGAAAAAAGAAAAAAAAAATAGAAAAATAGAAAAATCAAAGAAAAAGAAAGAAAAAGAAATAAAAGAAAAAGTTGTGAGTATCTCCTAAAAATGTCAAATGATTAGAAGGAGTTTACCCTTGTGTTTCGTGTGTAATAAGCCAATATGTTCACTCTGGCTTCATCGTTCGTTTTGTGGGAATCAACCGAAAGTCTGGATTGAGTATTCATTTATCATTGGTCAGTTGCTAGCTCACTCTAATCTTCACATGACCATAACTGTTTGTCCACCTTTCACCCATTTCCCAAAACCTTCTTCTCATTTTCCGGCTTCTTTTCTATGTGCATTGTGATCTTTGACTTGTATTTTGAATTGTTTACCATATTAGACTGCGGACACATTTTCATGAGTCGTAGATAGGTGAGTGTCTCAAAACATTTACACATAAAGAAATCACCTTTTACATACAATGAGTGTTCGAGTGTACCGCGAGAGTCCATTTGTCAAAAGATCATGCAAGAGCCGAAATTCTGTAGTGAAATTCTTTGTGCTACGCCGTTATGTAAATCTCAGCCATGTTTATGTATCATTCTTGCCCATGTTCCTTTTGGGTTATGATTCATTATGTTTTCAAAGCTTTATGTTGAGATTTGTTTCTTGATGGTATAGTAGCCAATGTTTGCAACCTTGTCCTGGTTTTGTTCGTTATGTTTGCTTGAGGACAAGCAAAGGTTTAGCTTGGGGAGTTTGATAAGTGAATATTTGTATGATTTTAACCCCACTTTAGCTTGGTTTTGTATGTCATTTGTGCTTTGTTAAGCCATTTTATGAGCTAATATCGTCTTCTAGGCGAATTCCTATGTTCTAACTTGTTTTGTAGGGAAAGTGACGTTTCTACGCCCTTTTTCTATATTTCCAAGCATTTGCCTAGAACCCGACGATTTGAAGATGCAAGCTTGACCATGTGTAAGGCATTTCAAGAAGGTTCACTAACTTAAGAGAGAGAAGAAGCAAAGACGGTTTCGTAGTTGTCGGAAGACCAATCAATTAGACGGAAGAATTCATCGTTTTACATCATATCCAAGCAACAAAGCCGATTTTAGAGTCAAGGGGGATGTTGTAAGTCAAGTCAAAGCGAAGGAAGTTGAAGCGTTAGTCAAGAGCTTCCAGAAGACGACTTACCCGATCGGGTAAGTGTGTACCCGATCGGGGATGTGTGCTGCTCAATGCATTGCGGCTCCTTCTTCCTAAATTTGCCCTATGTATTTAATGCCCGACCTCTTCTCCACGAAACCCTAATACTATAAATAGATGTGCCAAGCTCCTCATATGAAGATCCATCATACACACTATCTTACACAATCTAACCTATATTTCATACAATCTTCTTATTAGTTTTCTTTTTAGTTTTAGTCTTTCTAGTTTAGTTTATCTTCTTCTTTTGTCTTTTGTTTCTAGTTTATTTCTGTCCATTTCATATCAAAACATTAGCATAGTTCAATAAGAATTTTAATCTTTGTATCTACTAGTTGGGTTCAAGAGTTGTAATTCAAAGTACGGTATTTCTATGCGAGGGATTTCCATTATTGTTATCGCTTTCATCGTTGATCGTCACCTAGGTATTCCTAATTTATCCTTTGCTTATTGTTCTTTATTGTTTTCCATTTGATTGTTATTTTCTATTCGTATCATTTAGATTCGTTTTTATGTTGTTATAATCGCAGTTTCATTTCTTAGATTGTCATATAGCGTCGTTATTATCGCCACATAGAGAGTCTAAGTTATTGTCAAAATCGACTAAATATGCTTACCTTAACTTTCATTGTTAATATCATCTTAGTTATAAACATAATCATGAGTGAGTAGTCACCTTTCTAGGGTGTAGGGTAGCCATGTTAGATTGATTAAAATATGATAATTGGATAAAGGAAATTATGCTTTTAAAACATTGTGTCTATGCATGTTTGGACTTTAACGATAGTTGACGATGCTTGATCACAATCATTGACTAGTATGGAATTCTTTTCCAAGGTAGATATACAGGAATTGAATAGACAAAGCGTGACATAGTGGATTAAGACCTAGTAAATCGCACTAAAAGCCTGCTAGACCATCTGATCTATGATTGTAATGAACACACCATTCTTACGAACGCTCAATGAATTATTTGCATATCCTAAATCCAATTTCATTAATATGTCAATCTACATGTGTGAACCTATTTCCCTAGATGTTTCTCATTATTCTTAATTTATCATTTGCTTTATTGTTTTCATTCTAGTTTGTTTTTATTTTGTTCTTATTTATGCCTTTCGTTAGTTTAGACATCACAAATTCCAATACCCAAAAAATCATTAGATAAAACTCAATTGTGTGACGATTCACAATCCATAGGAAACACCATCTCCCTGAGGATCGACCCCTACTTCCCTAATTACATTAAATTGTTATTAGCCTAGTCTGGGTAATTTATCTTTGTTTCGCGCTTGCGACATGCACGATCATAAACTATATATAAAATGGACTCATCAAACTCCCCCAAGCTAAACCCTTGCTTGTCCTCAAGCAAGCACGCAATATAATGTATGACAAGGATAAGGGTGCAAGCAATAATCATCCCATCCAAATGCAATCGTCTTCTAGTAGCTTTAAAGTACAATGAATCAAATCCCGAAACAAATTGGGCATAGGGAAAATGCATACATGGATGAGATTAACACGACGGCATGGCATTAAGGACTTCACATGGACATTTCGACTCTTGAATGATCTTTAAATGACATTGGACTTCTCACGGGATAACACTCACACTCATGAAATGAACATGGCAAATATATGTGAATGTGACACTCTCCTATCTACGACTCAAGAGAATGCGCCCGCAATCTAGTATGGTAAACATTCCAAATCAATAAGACAATGCTAGTCATGATCATAATGCATAAGAAAAGAAGCCAATAATACAAAGAAGAAGGCTAAGGGAAATGGGTAAGAAGGTGGACAAATGAATTTGGTCATGATGAGCTAATGTCAAGCTAGTGACAACCAAATGTGTAAGAATGCTCATTCCAAACCTTAACCCTTCCCAAACAACAAGAAATAGAGCCAAAAGCAGGATATTGGCTCTTTTAACATTACAAGACACATGTATACTTCCCAAAATCAAATACTTCATAAAACAATGGAAGCAACACATTTTTCTTCTCTTGTTTTTTCATTATTTTTCTCTTTTTTTTTTCTCATGCTTCTTTCTTTTATTTCCTTCATTCTTTTGCATCTTTCATTTTTTTTCAAATCTCTTTTTTCTTTAAAGCCAACATCCACCAAGATACGGGAATCATCAATCCCGCAACGACAAGCTTACACAAGTGACAAATTCTAACAAATCCCAAAAATAAAAGCACCCCAACACAAGTAGCAAGTCACTAGCTCATCAAAGGTAGGCAATGTTATATGTAGCTAGGAAATGGGTAATTTTTGGGCAATATATGTAAGCAAGCAAGTGAATGGCTTCTAATGCAATCATGATAGCATAACTCATACAAAATGGAACAAAGATCATACTTGTGCGTCTAGATGTAACGCACACCAAGAGGAGAAACTACACACACCTAGATGAGACCGAGTATATATGCACCGGCCATTGGAGGGTCTACCTCACCATATATGTAGCTTACCAATGTCAAGATCAAGTCTATTTTGTCCAAAAACCCATCCCTCATCCACTATGTCAAGACATCCCCATGAATGCAAAATCCCGACAATAAAGCATGATTCATTAGCTTAAAAGAACTACAATATAGGAAAGGCAAGGAAGAATGACATTATGCAAAAAACAAATGGGTGGACACAACATCAAACTTTTACTTTCAATTTTTAAATTTTTAGATTAAATTTCCCATAACTAGACTCACTAAATCCCTCCCCGAAGCTAGAACACACATTGTCCTCAATGTGTGACACAAAGATGGACAAACAAAAACCAACAAGTGGAGATGGGATGACACATGCGGAAATAAAGGAAGGAAAGGAAGCATACTAAAGTGTAGAAGCCTCCCCCAAGCTAGCTTGAAAACGGGGTAGTCCAATCCAAGTAGCAAAGTACCTGCAAAAGACAAGCTACTACAAACTAAAGCAAACTAAATGTCTAAATGTCTAACTATTACAACGAAATTAAAATAGCAATTGTCCAAAAACTGTAAATTGACAAAAACTAATTTATTCTAATGAGTATCCTTTGTCCTCTAAAAAGCATGTCAACGCCCTTAGAAGTTGATCATATTCCTACGCATGGGCAATACAAAAGCAAATGTAAGCAATTGATAAGATATAAGCATGAAAGATCAAAGGTAAGGAAGGATAAATCTTATCAAAATGTGCATTAGAGATTTCAAAGAGAACCACCGTACTACTCCACTCGTCAGCAAGAGATGGAGCACCATGCTTAAGACCATAAAATAAACTGTTAGTGCACAAATTATCATTATAAATGGTCTCAAATTGGTGGTATGAAAACTCAAGGTGGTAAGACTCATCAAAAATTGGGGGTTCATCACACTTAACCTCTAAATTAGCAGCACTAAGTCTTTCATCAACCTTAAATGGATCAACTATATCCCATGTAAAAGGATTTGCAAAGGTTTCAAATGACTTGGGCAAAACCTCATCCCTTTTATTACAAACAGGCCCAACATCATCCATGATAAGTGTGTCATCTACTACAAGGTAAATGTCATCAACATGAGTCTCTAAATGGTCAATTGGAATGATACTAGGGGAACTTTCAAGAGAGAAAGTAGAACCATCGTCATCGTCATCCAATAATTTAAAATCATTAGGGAGAAAAGACTCACATTGGGAGGGTGGAAAATCACAAGTAGTGATCGATCGCGCCATTTCTTCAATCATTTGTTGATTATAAGCAAGAATCGCATAACATTCCTCTTCGAAACCCGGCGAGGAAGGTTGTTGGCAAGCTACCTCTTGACATTGGGAAGCCATGAAATTTAAGAAATTCCAAAGCTCTTCCCTTCTCTTGTAGTAGACACTACCACAACTCATGTAAAGAGCCAATTCTCGTGTCTCAAAACCATTCTATCAAGTAGAACTTGACCCATGTAATCCCAATCAATGACTTGTCCGAGGGACATGAGATGATCATGAAGAGTTAAGAACGATTAACACCTAAGAGGGGGAGGGGTGAATTAGGTGGCCTTTTTAAATTTTCCTTCAACTTGATTATATGATAACTCAATAAGGAGTGATCAAAGGAGTAATCTTGAGAAACTTGATTAAGACTAAGTTCACAAGATAGTACATGCAGATCTATGTCACAGTATCATGAACTGTAACATGGACAATGCAGCGGAATAAGCTATAAAGTAAAGACGAGAAGTAAATGACAAAGTAAATAAATGAACAAACAAGACGATGTTTTTCAATTGGTTCAGCTTCTACTCCGAAGCCTACGTCCAATGTTATTTTATTGCTTGTTTAGAAATTTACTCAAACTTACTAAACCCCTTACAATGAAAATAACCTTCCAACCTACTCCGGTTGTACTCAACTAAGTAACTTAAATTCAATGAAGTGTTTGTTCTGTCTCATAGGTTTACAAAGCCTTCAATCTCAATTGTTCACTTTGATGAACGTGGAGATTACAATTCAGACCTAAACACGAGGTCATGGAACAGACTTAGTATGTCACAGTACAGCAAACTGATACAGGAGTTTTACAGCTTTGAAAACAAGTGAAGACTTTTACTTAAAAACGTTTTGCAAATATTAACAAGGACACAACTCTTTGAATGCATAAATGATTTGCAAGGTTTTCAATTAAATGCTCTTAAAAGTCTTAGCACTAAATGAGACATGTTGGTGTTATTTATAGAAGAGTAAGTGAAAAGATTTAGAGTGGAAAAGCAACACTTAACTCTTATGCCCAAGAGGTAATATGATGTATCATACAAAAATCTCTATAGGAGATACTTGGGACAGAAATGCAAAGCTCAAGGCACCAAAAATCTGAGCATGAAATACTTTTATGGGAAAAGTAATTTTTGCCATTTTTGTAAAAGTAAAAAACCTATTTAAAGAAATAAAGACTTTGAAATGGGTTTGTTACAATTCAAATTGGCAAGTGGACTCATGTCTCTTTTTCTCATTTGTAAAGTGTTCTTTGTTGAAATCAGAGAAATTATTTAGTCAAAACACTTGTTTATAATTCTTGAAAGTTTTCTCCTTGAACCGTATCAGAAACCATGGTGTCACAGTGACTAGCACTGTGACACGGTTTTGCAGTGTTTGTGACAAGGCTAAGAATTTTTCAATACCTCATTTACAACATTTGACTAGGGCAATGGCTTCTTCATCTTGATCAACATTGAATCATCTTGAGGAGATCTTGGGATCATCAATAGCTATCAAATATAACTAAGAAGCAAACATTAAAATGCATTTAAACTTGGCATCATCAACCAAGTAGTTCTAACAAATTCCCCCTTTGATGAGGGCAAGTTTTAATAATGTGTGAAGTTCCCCCTTAAGCCCATGATTAGTCGGTTTTGTAAGCATTCAACATAAGACATAATAAAACATGATCATGGTATGAAAGGGTCAATCTACATTAGCCTAAGTAGAACATCTAATCATGAAGCAAAACATATTACGGTGAACGTTAGCCTAAGAGTTAAAGGATCACACACTTACACAATTATAATACTTCCCCCTCTTGACATCATCAAGAGAAGAACAAAACACTTGATGCACATAGTTGACATAGTTCAACAACAAACAAAAGATATGTTCAAAGGATAAAAATAAGTATGGTTTGCATAAGAGTTTTAAAAACATCAAGCCAACATGGATTAAGATAAGAAATATTGAGACTAGGAAGGGTTTTGAGGTTAACAATAGCTGAAAGGATACCAGATGTAACATTTAATTGTACTGTGACATATAGCTGAATTAGCTCGGTTATGAGTACACATGTCAATTTTTCTTGAGTGTATTCATCCAACTGTGAATAATGACAACATTTTTGAGCTAGAACATCTTTGTAGGCGTAACATTGTCTTCGTGTCATCATGCGCAACCCCAAGATTTGAATTAGTTTCCTCAATCGAATCCATGACCACCTTTGAACCCGTCCTCAATCATTTTTTTTTTTACTTTCTTTTAAAGCTCTAACCTCCACTTCATTTTTCTTTTTCAATTTCTTTTTTTTACTCACAAACCCACTTTCTTTTCATTTTCTGTTTGTGATACAGTGGCCATGACTGTGGCAAATGTGGAAGGATATGCTACATTGAGTTTTGAGAATTTGGTATTTGAGCAAATGTGTTACCCATTTTTTTTTTTTTTTTTTTGGATGTGGCAGCGGTTTGAGAGGGTTAATCTTAATCTTGTGATAATAAGTGATAGGAGTGATGTGATATGAGTGTGTTGAGTGGCTTAATGCAAAATCAACTTAAATGCAAGCATACTTATTCATATTTTTGGACCATATTTTTGCATGTAGTAAATTAATCTACAACTAAAATAATCATATGAATGTTCTCAACTCTAGTCAATCATTTAGGAAAATAAAATAACTAGAATCACAGCAATCCAATAAACCAATTTCCAACCGAAGTTTTACGAATTGTTCTCTTTCTAACGGTTTTGTAAAAATGTCCGCAATTTGATTTTCGGTTCTACAAAAGCTAAGGCAAATATTTCCTTTCTCAACTTGATCACGCAAAAAATGATGTCTTATCTCAATATGTTTAGTTCGTGAATGTTGTATGGGATTCTTTGAGATGTTAATTGCACTAGTATTATCACAAAAGATAGGAGTTGTGTCGAAAATAATACCGTAGTCATGCAATTGTTGTCGTACCCAAAGAATTTGCGTGCACCAGAGTGCTGCACTGATATATTCACTTTCGGTCGTGGATAGAGCAACGGTATTTTGCTTCTTGGAGGCCCATGAGATGAGGCAAGGACCCAAGAAAGTGGCAATACCCGAAGTGCTCTTCCTATCCACCATACTACCCGCGTAGTCCGCATCGGAAAAACCTACAAGATCAAGATCATAATAAGATGGATACCAAAGACATAGGTTTTGTGTTCCAACCAAGTACCTAAAAATCCTTTTAACGGCTTTGAAATGTGATTCCTTAGGACTTGATTGGAAGCGGGCACATAAGCATACACTAAATTGTATGTCGGGTCGACTAGCGGTTAAATAAAGTAATGAACCAATCATACCTTGATACACGGTTTCACTAACACTCTTACCATTTTCGTCTTTGTCGAGTTTGATGTTAGAAACCATAGGTGTAGCATAAGGTTTAGCATTAGTCAACCCAAACTTACTTAGCATTTCTTTCAAGTACTTTTGTTGATGGATCATTATTCCCTTTTCACTTTTCTTGATTTGAAGACCAAGGAAAAATCCAAGCTCTCTCATCATGCTCATTTCAAACTCAGATTTCATTAGATCCGAAAAGTATTTATAAAGAACGTCATTTGTTGCACCAAAAATAATGTCATCAACATATACTTGAACAAGCAACAGTTCATCACACTGTGACTTAATAAACAATGTTTTATCAACCGAACCACGTAAAAAACTATTTTCCAATAGAAACTTTGAAAGCCTATCATACCAAGCTCTAGGAGCCTGTTTTAAACCATAAAGTGCTTTGTCAAGTTTGAAAACGTGGTTAGGAGATTCATTGTCTAAAAAGCCCGGTGGTTGTTCGACAAAAACTTCTTCCTCAAGATAACCATTTAGGAAAGCGGTTTTTACATCCATTTGAAAAAGTTTTATGCCAACATGAGATGCAAAAGCTATAAGCATTCGTATGGCTTCAAGCCTAGCTACCGGTGCATAGGTTTCGTCATAATCAATTCCTTCTTGTTGGTTAAAACCTTGCACCACGAGTCTAGCTTTATTCCTTACGATTTCTCCGGAATCATCAAGCTTATTGTGAAAGACCCATCTCGTACCAATTACAGTACGATGAGAGAGCCTAGGGACAAGGTGCCATACCTTGTTTCTTTCGAATTGGTTTAATTCCTCTTGCATGGCTGCCACCCAGTATGTATCAGTGAGAGCTACTGTGACATTGGCAGGTTCAATTTGAGAGAGGAATGCATTGAAGGCACAAAAGTTTTGGAGCGAGGATCTGGTTTTCATTCCAGAGTTTAGATCACTTGTTAGATTTGAGAGAGGGTGGGAATTTTGGTGTTTCCATTTTTTTAGGACAAGAGTGTTTGAGGCTTCGTTTGGTTCTGGTGTCACAGTGAGAGTCACTCTTGCATCAGGGTTATTTTGTGAGGATGAATGTGGATCACTTTCTGTTTGAGTGGGCTGCTCATTTGCATCCTCATTCCCCCTGGATGAGCTAGCATCATTTTGAGATGAGTGAAGATTAGTTCCCCCTGAATTTTGGCCAGCTCCATCATGCAACAGTGGCTCCGATTGTTGCACAGCCTCACCAACTACTTGATCCATATTATGACGTATCATCCCAATTTCGAAATCATCATCCTCCTCTTCTTCATCAACCTGTTCATTTAGGGTGAGAGTGGATAAGTCTTTAGCTTCCTCAATAGCCGTAACCTTCGGTTGCCACTTTTCAGTTAAGCTACGAAGAATTTTACGGACTAAATCCTCGGATTCAAATTTCCTTCCAACACTCTTAAGATCGTTGATAATACTAGAAAAACGTGAAGATAGACTATTGATTGACTCATCTCTTGTCATGTTGAACATTTCATATTGTTGCATGAGAAGGTCGACACGATATTTTTTAACTTGTGACGTTCCTTCATAAGCAAGGCTTAAGGTGTCCCAAATCACTTTGGCCGTGGTACATCCGGATATCCGGTTGACTTCTTGTTCTCCAATGCCATATTGAAGAATGGACATGGCTTTAGAATTTTTTTCGACCTTTCTATAATCAGCCTCGACATACTTATCCTCATCTTTTGGAGTGATAGTGCCGTCACTTTTAGTGATGGTGATTTTGAGGGGACCCTTTTGAATAATCAACCAACATTCATAGTCCGCACTTTTGACATAATGTTCCATGCGATGTTTCCACCAGGCATAGTTCTCTCCCTTAAAGATGGGATACTTAGTGTGTTTAGAATCGTCCATAACTAAGGATCAACTCGTTGGTGTGAACCAATATCAAGAGCACGAGGCTCTGATACCAATTGAAGAGTTAAGAACGATTAACACCTAAGAGGGGGAGGGGGTGAATTAGGTGGCCTTTTTAAATTTTCCTTCAACTTGATTATATGATAACTCAATAAGGAGTGATCAAAGGAGTAATCTTGAGAAACTTGATTAGACTAAGTTCACAAGATAGTACAGGCAGATCTATGTCACAGTATCATGAACTGTAACATGGACAGTGCAGCGGAATAAGCTATAAAATAAAGACGAGAAGTAAATGACAAAGTAAATAAATGAACAAACAAGACGATGTTTTTCAATTGGTTCAGCTTCTACTCTGAAGCCTACGTCCAATGTTATTTTATTGCTTGTTTAGAAATTTACTCAAACTTACTAAACCCCTTACAATGAAAATAACCTTCCAACCTACTCCGGTTGTACTCAACTAAGTAACTTAAATTCAATGAAGTGTTTGTTCGATCTCATAGGTTTACAAAGCCTTCAATCTCAATTGTTCACTTTGATGAACGTGGGGATTACAATTCAGACCTAAACAAGAGATCATGGAACAGACTTAGTATGTCACAGTACAGCAAACTAATACAGGAGTTTTACAGCTTTGAAAACAAGTGAAGACTTTTGCTTAAAAACGTTTTGCAAATATTAACAAGGACAAAGCTCTTTGAATGCATAAATGATTTGCTAGGTTTTCAATTAAATGCTCTTAAAAGTCTTAGCATTAAATGAGACATGTTGGTGCTATTTATAGAAGAGTAAGTGAAAAGATTTAGAGTGGAAAAGCAACACTTAACTCTTATGCCCAAGAGGTAATATGATGTATCATACAAAAATCTCTTTAGAAGATACTTGGGACAGAAATGCAAAGCTCAAGGCACCAAAAATATGAGCATGAAATACTTTTATGGGAAAAGTAACTTTTGCCATTTTTGTAAAAGTAAAAAACCTATTTAAAGAAATAAAGACTTTGAAATGGGTTTGTTACAATTCAAATTGGCAAGTGGACTCATGTCTCTTTTTCTCATTTGTAATAGTGTTCTTTGTTGAAATCAGAGAAATTATTTAGTCAAAACACTTGTTTATAATTCTTGAAAGTTTTCTCCTTGAACCGTATCAGAAACCATGGTGTCACAGTGACTAGCACTGTGACACGGTTTTGCAGTGTTTGTGACAAGGCTAAGAATGTTTCAATACCTCATTTACAACATTTGACTAGGGCAATGGCTTCTTCATCTTGATCAACATTGAATCATCTTGAGGAGATCTTGGGATTATCAATAGCTATCAAATATAACTAAGAAGCAAACATTAAAATGCATTTAAACTTGGCATCATCAACCAAGTAGTTCTAACAGATCACCATAGCTAATAAAACCGGTTAAGATAGTCATGAAAAGGCTCATCCATGTGTTGTCGGTATCGGAATCCATAGTTATTCATTATGTAAGGCCAAAATTAGATAGTTTCAATACCTGAAAAAGGAACTAAAACTACAAGGAAACCGTGAGAATGGTCACAAGGAACAAGTGTTCCTCGAGACAAAAGAAAAAAAAAAGATAAAATTCAACAACTAATAGTAAACAATATCGTGCTCCCCGGTAACGGCACCAAAATTTGATAGGCTATCGCACACCTAATCAAAGATAAATACCCTAGATACAAATGAATGTAGTAATAGGGGTCGAACACAAGGAGACGGGAGTTGCTAGCAAATTGTTATGGGGTGAATTTTATCAACGCCGGTTATCGATTGGTTTGGTTGGGTTTATGAAACAACAATAATAAGAAAGGAAGAGTCTAGGGAGGTCGGGTCACACATGCAAATTATGTAAATGCTCAAGTCAGACTAGGAAATTGATAATAACGATAATTGTTTTGGCTTAAGACACACACCTCTCGATATTAGTGTTAACCATAGATCGGGTCATAACGAACTCTCGCTTTGTCTAGGTCAATCTTCTAACACATGCTTAGTCTAATTCAATTTCGCGCATCTCGACTTATAGAAAGAATTAACGAATTTAATCAAGGATTGTGATCAATAATCAAAGACTAACAATACAATGCAAGCATGTGATAGGAACAACTATTTGATATCACAACATCTCATTTCAACAATAACAAATATTATTTATGCATGGCTTCCCTAATTCCCTAGACAAAGTAACTACTCTTGCATAATGATAACTAATCTAATAACAAATGATAAAGTAAACATGATAACTAACTAATAATAGAAATGACAAAGGAAATAACAAAACAATACAAGAAATAGAATTACCTCAACAAAGGAAATAAAACTTGGAATTGAAGAACACAATGGAACCAAATAAATTGCAAATGAACTTGTAATATAATTTGAATTACTTAAATGTAACAACTAACGGAAACTAAACTATTCTAAACCTAATCTAATGACTAATGATATTAAGTAAAAGAGTGTTTTTAGAGTGTAGAATGATGTACAAGATAAGAAAAAAGATATGAAAAAGGATGCCCTAAGTGTCGAGGTCCCTCTCCTTTATATAGGGAGAGGGACTTGAAACGTATGCATTCACATAGGCCAAACCCCTATCAAGTAATGGAAACCCCGATCGGGGTTTCAGTAACCCGGCTATATTTGCTTAATTGCTCCATTTAATGCTTTAGGAATCCTAAGCTATGCCTTTAAGCACCTTAATTCTCCGGTTAATTGCATAGTTTCGGGATTCCTTGAGCATCCAAAGGAGCATCCTATGTATGAGTTTTGGACTCCTTGCATTGGGCTTCATTTTTGGTTTCTCATTTGCATTTCAATCCATTTCACAAATCTTCATGCTTGGCTTGTCATTCTCCATTCTAACCTTTCATGGTCTATTTTGCCTCCATTAGCTTGTTGGACTTTGGTGCTTGCTATTGTGTTAGGAAAAAGCCTCTAAATGCTTAGATTCCTACAAAATATAACAAACACAAGCAATACACCTAGAACACGTAATTAGCTCCCAAATATACTAAACAAAGTCTAATAATCAAATAAACTGAGCTAAACTAGGGAGTTAAACTATATATAAAATGGACTCATCATTCGCCTTGAAATTATCCCATTGTTCCTGAGTGATGTTGGGATGCTTCTTTAACGGTGGGATCTTGTGCATCTCTCCCGTCTCCTTGTTGACATACAAGTGCAAATCAGCAAGGTCAGACTTCCACTGCCTTAAGGATGATCCAGCCTTCTTTAACAGTTATATGTCATAGCATTCGGGAATATCGAAGGCTTCTTACATACGTATTAACTCCAAAACTTGTATTAAAATAGGATTAAATTTATTCATATGATATAAAAAAAATTAAAACTCCAAAAAAAAATTGCTTAGTTTAAAAAAATAGTCATACCCTTATACGATCTAAGAGTAACTTCTTCAAAAGAGGATTCAATTGCCTGAAAACCTGTAAATTGATAGGCGCAAATTGTCTTGTGACTACTCCAATCCAAGTGGATAACGTGCCAACATTTGGTCATGTAGGAAAACCCTTGGGATTCAACGTTATAGTAAGCGGCTTTTTAGCTGCTATAGCTGCAGGACACTTCGTAGCTCCCCTCTCACCAGGATTATCGGCCTCCTGATCGTTCTTATTATCATTTCTTTTCCGCTTTTCACCAATGATACCCTAAAGTTAAGAAATTAAATAAGTGCAGCAACATTACTCCACAGATTATAACAGATGAAGTAAACGTAGTCGTAAGAAAATAACGAGAATAATCTTTTTTGAAGTATTAGATGCAAGCAATCCAAAACACACAGTTTAATGGTCACTAAAATCATGAAAATAGTTCGTTCATACAAGAGCAACATCAAGAATTCCAATCCAAAACAATTCTTTTTGAAGTATTTGATACATGCAACATCAAACCACCCAAAATAAAAATTGAACAATCTAAATAAAGAGGAAGAACAATCAAAACGTAGGCCATGAATACACTTTGATATCAACATCATAAATCCTAAAACCTTGTACAATATCATAAATAGGAAGACATAAAGAGAGATAATACTATCTGATAAAGAGAAAGTTTTGACAGCGAGGGAGAGTTTGTGTTTTGAAAGCGACCGCAAGGGAGAGTTATGACGGCGAGAGAAACTGTCGACGACAAGAGAGAGTTTTTGTGTTTGTGTTTAAGTTTGTGTTTGAGGTTTAATTAGTTTTATGTATTTCTGAAAACCTATTGACAACGGTTTTATAATAATAATCGTTGTTATTAAGTATTGACAACAATTTTCTAATAACAACCGTTGTTATTATTTTTCACAGATTGCGCCAAAAAAAAAAGCTTCATGTAATTAAAAACGGTTCGTATTAGAATAACTGTTGTAAAACATATGACAACGCTTCATTTAATAACCGTTGTAAAAGATATGACAACGATTTATTTATAAATAACCGTTGTTATTGTTGTTTCTTTTTTTTTTAAAAGAAAATTTTCACTGTTCATTGCATTACAGTAGTGATCGATCAAAATCCTACATCAACTAACAGCAGCAGCAGCATCAACACATACACAACATCAACTAACAGCAGCAACACAACAATGACAACAACAGCATCAACACATACACAGCATCATCAGCAACATCATATCAAAATCCTTGATCAACATCCTCATTATAATATAGCTAGATACATTGAAAATCAATAAAAGAACAGAGTTATTTTAAAAAAAAAAAATATATATATATATATATATATACTCTCATATAACCATCTCAAGGTCGGGGATGTTTCTTGGATGGCATAGTTTCTTCAGTAACCCAAATACCTTCACCATGATCGTCACTCATATAGATGCTTGTATTGTAATTAGAGTCAACATCGTCAAAATTTGATACACTAGAGTGATTCAATCCATCAAATACGACATCCTGATCGTCATCAACACTATCTGATGCAACCCGTCTACTTCTTATAGGTAGTACAACATGCCACTTCTTATCCATAGGATCAGTGACATAAAATACTTGTTTATGTTGTGATGCCATTATGAATGGATTATCCTTATTGCCAACCTTATCAAAATTCACCAACGTAAATCCCATATTATCATTTCGAACACCATTGTTGTTATTTACCCACTTACATAAGAATACAGGTATTTTGAAATCAATGTAATCTAATACCAAAATTTCTTGAATTACACCATAATACTGCAGTTTTCCCCAAATAGGATGTCTATCTTTCGAACTAGCAAAGTGCATCGCCTCAAATTCAGAACAAACACCACTATTTTGCATTGTGCTCAACTCATCTTGCTCACGGGTTTAACTTAACTTATATTAAATTATTTATGTAAGACTTGTTAATAACTTATTAATTAAAATGTACACGCTTTATAAAATAAGACAATCCACTTTTTATATATAAAATAACTTATTCATTTAATGTTATTATATGAGTTGTCTTTTAATTTCATATATTAGACTTTTTCCCGTTTTTTATTGTTAAAGTAATGAGTTATATACCATTTATTAATTTTTGCCTTCAAGTTAAATTGATGATTATTTTATAGTTATGAAAATGAAGACTCATATTAATCATCCTAAAAGTTTGTAAATAACATTATTCTTTGGGTTAGATGTACAACTATATTTATTAGGACAACTATTTAGCAAAGAAGATGGAGATGAAGAGGAAAGAGATGAGGCCAAGGATAAAATGAAAAATAGATGATTAAAAAAAGGTCTAATAAGTGAATAACATAATGGAAAAGTTTATTATCTTATTTTGTATTTTACACCATATACTTTTTTGTCAATAATATCTTTAAAAAGTAAAGATAATAATAATAATAAAGTTAATTAAATTAATTTAAGTTAAATTCAGATCGTATAAGTTCAGTTCAGAAAAATCCAGCTTCTATAAGTTCAGTTCAGAAAAGTTCAGCTTCTATAAGTTCATCTCTTATAACTTTAGTTCAGTTCAGCTCATTTAAGTTCAGAAAAGTTCAGCTCCTATAATAAGTTTAGTTCAGAAAAGTTCAGATCCTATAAATTCAGTTCAGAAAAGTTCAGCAAGATTCAGCTCAAAAGAATGGGGCCTTAATCTAGTGATTGTTGGGTTGACATGTTGATTATTGTCTTACTTCCAACTTGTGCACACTACATGTTTGATAAAATTCTTGTTTGACAAACTGCATGATTCCTATTTGTTTATATATTTCCGTACGATCAAGAGCCTTGGAATATGTTATGACTTGCATATAGTTGGTATATAGACCCAGTGGCGGAGCCAGGATTTGAATTTAGGGGGGGCGAAAAATTTTAGGGGGGACGAACGATTTATTTCATAAGGTACTTTTAAAAAATTTCAAAAAATTTCGCTAAAAACTTCAAAAAATTTAACCGTCAGGGGGTGCGACCGCCCCTGCTAGCCCCCCTAGCTCCACCACTGTATAGACCTTGTGTACGCGAGAGCTAGCTTGGTTTGATATATGAGAGGGATTGTAAGATCTAGAGTCTGAATCCACCGCAACCAAGTTAGCCTATCATTCAACTATCGACCCGACTAATGATGATGAGTGGTATTTTTGCACCATTTTACCCCTACCTTTATCTTATATTTGCCTCGATTTTGTGTGTTATTCTCGAATTATAGCTCATTTTACGTGATAATTAGCTATTAGTGAATTTAATTTAATTATTGAAATAGTTGTTATTCTAGTAGAATTTGGTACTGCTTTTCTATTTTTTATATTGTAGGTATCAACTCGAGTAAGAAACGCGGTCAAGACGGGCTAAGGGGAACGAAGTAGTGGCCCATGCTTTGGAATTGGGCTTATGTCAGCCATACCATTTTTTGTGTTTTAATTTCTTGGACTTGACTTTTTGCTGATCATTAGGGATCATAATAGACAAGAGTGGCATTTGGCTCATAATTAAAAGTCAATGGATCAAATTGAGAGAAGTAATCAGGCTGAGTAAAGAAAAAAAGAAGATCTCATCTTGATGTAGGGCCAGCACGAAGAAAAACATAATGAAGTAATCAACCTAATTATTTTTTTACCTTTTATCAAAATACTATTCACAAATAATATATAAGGTAAATAAATGAATGAGATGGAAGGAGAATGAATTTTCGGAGCATATTGGTCATGAGATTTACAAAGCAATTGGTTTTAGAGAGAATCCAAATGACAAAAAGTAAATTTTTGCTATAAATCTGACACTTAAGATCATCTAAAGGATTATGATTCCTTTAGTCACAAAATTCTTATGTTGTGGACTATAACAGCCTAGTCCTTTATATTCCTTTACGTTCTATACCCTGACTTGCAAAGCTTCCTAATATATACAACTTATTAGGTATGGAGAATTTAATTTTGAGACAGAAGGTGTTAGACAATATTAGGATCATATCCTAATATTATTGTATATTTTGGATAATTAGGATTGTATTAGCTGTATGTTTAGCTGTCAAATATTTTTCTGGTTGTATTTCCTAGATTAAGGGATTTGTTAGCTATCTTTTCCTAGTTTGTAGCATAAGATATTGTGTATATATTTGAGCCTCCATGAAAGATAATAGACAGAAAACTAATTCCCAAAAACTATTTTCTTCAATCTTCTTCTGCGTCTTATTATTCCTCTTTGCTATTATTTGACTTGCTCGAATTCCCTTCATGGCTTCATGTCGTGATGAATAAATCACTACATGGTATCAGAGCGGGTTAGTTCCGCTCATATTCAGTAATAAATTTTTTTCTTTTTTTTTTTCTAAAAATCACACATATCAGTTTTTTTTTGCTGTATTCATTTTCTGTTCACCATGGTTGATGACAAGAAAACCAGTGGTGAAGGAAGTGGTACAATTAATCCTATTTATGCCCTATCGAACCAAGATGGCACAGGGGCCAAAATTACTCATGTTATTTTAACCGGACCCAAAACCTATACGGAATGGGCTAAGGGTTTCCGAGTTGCTTTAGGAGCCAAGCGAAAGCTTGGTTTCATTGATGGCTCTCTCAAGCAACCCACTGATGCTAAGGAGAAGGGTGATTGGGAGGCCGCGAACTTTACCATTATTGGATGGATTTTCAATACAATCGAGCCAAAGGTACGGTCCTCTATTTCGTATCGTGCAACCGCTTATGATCTATGGGGAGATATTAGGCGTCGTTTCTCGGTTGCGAACGATGTTAAAATATATCAACTTCAATGTGACTTGGCTGATTGTAAGCAACAATCAAATGAATCTTTGATGGATTATTATGGTAGAATTAAAATGTTATGGGATGACATCAATGACTATGATGCCCTCCCTACTTGCAATTGTTGTTCTCAATGCGATATACAGGGAATTATTCGAAAACGGCGTGAAGTTCAGCAAGTTCGAGGGTTCCTCATGGGACTCGATCCAATGTATTCGACAATTCGTTCCAACATAATTGGAATGACTCCTTTACCAGATATACACACGGTATATTCAAGAATCTCGCAGGAGGAGGAGGTTCGAGCCATTTCGCAAGCAAGGGAGCAGGCCGTGACACAAATGGCCTGCGCCGTGAAAGATCAGCAACCCAAAACAGAGGGTAAATCAGAGGGTAGACCTCGCTTCAAATGTACTCATTGCACTAGAGACGGGCATACGGTGAGTCGTTGTTGGGTCAAAAATGGATACCCGGTGGGTCACCCTCGTCATGTTCCAAAAACAGGGGAGTCTACTAGTTTTTCTTCCGCTGCCAAAACAAATGCAATTCTTGGTGAGACTTCCGTCATTGCTAATGTTGTTCGTTTAAGTGGTAAGTCTTCTTTTACGTGGATAGTAGATACGGGTGCATCTACCCATGTATGTTGTAATGAAGCCTTATTCAAAACATGTGTTGATATAAAACCCGTACACATCGGGTTGCCTACTGGTTCTCGTCTGACTGCAACGAAGGGAGGGACAATTCGAATTAATGACAAGCTGTCATTATTCAATGTCCTCTTAATTCCGTCTTTTAATTGCAACCTACTCTCCGTTTCTCAATTACTATCCACTCAAAATTTATGCGTAAAATTCTCTAATGAACAATGTTTAATTCCGGACCATGCCTTGACGACGATTGGAGTGGGTGATCTTGTTGACGGACTCTACTTCATGACAATGACGGAACCTCGTGTTAATGCCGTGAAGGTTAGCCAGGAAGCGGTTTTATGGCATCAAAGAATGGGTCATCCGTCATCTCGGGTTATGAAGCATTTCCCTTCTACTTCTAGTTTATCGTGTGATTTTGCAAGTTGTGACATTTGTTTTCGTGCTAAACAAACACGTAACTCTTTTCCGCATAGTGAAAATAAGGCTGATAGCTTATTTGATTTGGTACATTGTGATGTTTGGGGTCCTTATATTCCTAATCGTGCTTGCAATTCTCGTTACTTTCTGTCTATTGTTGATGATTATTCGAGAGCCGTTTGGATTTATTTATTGAAAACGAAGGATGAGGTGCCAATCCTTATGCGAGATTTCTTTGCTCAAATAACTCGACAATTTAATAAACTTGTGAAGGTGGTTAGGAGTGATAATGGGACGGAATTTAAGGGGCTCATTCCTTATTTTAAAGAAAACGGAATAATTTTTCAAACATCCATGATTAAGACACCCCAACAAAATGCTCGGGTTGAAAGGAAGCATCGACATATTTTGAATGTAGCTCGCGCTTTACGCTTTCAAAGTTTTTTACCTCTTGATTTTTGGGGGGAGTGTGTTTTGACTGCCGCGCATTTGATAAATCGTACTCCTACTCGGATTTTAAAAAACAAAACTCCTTATGAGTTATTGTATGGTAAACAACCCGACTTGAGCTTGATTCGGGTATTTGGGTGTTTGTGTTATGCAAAAAATATGCACTCACGTGACAAATTTGATTCCCGTAGTCGACGTTGTATTTTTATTGGATATCCATTTGGCAAAAAAGGATGGCATTTATACGATCTTGAGACGGGTGATTATTTTCAATCACGAGATGTGCATTTTGTTGAAGAAAAGTTTCCGTTTGCTATTGAATCCAATAACCCACATAATTCTATTCCTAATGAAGAAGCAGACATCATTGACAATAGCACGAATGAATTTGATGCAAATAGCCCAGCAGGTGTTTTGGACGAAATGGGCCATATTCCTTCTGATATTGTCGGCCCAACTGGGTCAGATGATCCACTTCCCTCTTCTCCAGCACCACAATCTGCTGGATCAGGAGACACGGCCCACGAAATTTCTGACAGGGGTGCTCCTGCTGAAACGGCCCAAGAAGACACGACTTTGGATGTTCCAGGCCCTATTCGTGGTGAAATGGGTAGAGGCAAGCGACCCAAATTTGATAATTCTCGACATAAGGATTTTATTGGATGGGATGAAATAGATGAGCATATTAACACTATGGTTCCGTCAACTCCATCACCCACTATGGTTCCGGACTTCCGTCAAGTCCGTCACCCACTCCCAAGTCGGTCAAAGGTACACTCTATCCTATTTCTCATTATGTTCATTACAAGAATTTTTCGTTGGCCCATCAGAAATTTCTTGCAGCTATTTCTACTGATACGGAACCTACTTCATTTAAAGAAGCCATTAGTAATCCTAAGTGGAAGCATGCTATGGAAGAAGAAATTGCTGCTTTAGAGGCCAATAATACTTGGTCTGTTGTTGATCTTCCACCAGGTAAAAATGCAATTGGTTGTATGTGGGTTTACAAAATTAAGCGAAAGTCTGATGGGTCCATTGAACGTTATAAGGCGCGTTTGGTTGTTTTTGGTAATCACCAACAAGAGGGGATTGATTTTGCTGAAACATTTGCTCCCACTGTAAAAATGGTAACGGTATGCTCTTTTCTCACTATTGCCGCAATTAATAATTGGGAGTTGCATCAAATGGATGTCCAAAATGCCTTCCTTCATGGAGATTTGGATGAAGAGGTTTATATGAAACTTCCTCTTGGTTTTAGTCATGGCTTGCGTGGTAAAGTATGTCGCCTTCATAAATCCCTATATGGTCTTCGTCAGTCACCTCGTTGTTGGTATGCCAAATTGGCTACTGCACTGTGTGATTACGGTTTTTCTCATAGCCCTTGTGATCATTCTCTTTTTGTCTATCGCAAGGGTAATGTGGTTATTAACATTTTGGTGTATGTTGACGATTTGGTGATAGCTGGAAATGATGGAGTTGCCATTCAAGACTTTAAGAAATACTTAAGTCAATGTTTCCGTATGAAAGACTTAGGTCCTCTAAAGTATTTCTTGGGTCTTGAAGTGGCCCGTAATGAGCGTGGGATTTTTCTTTGCCAACGTAAATATACACTTGATCTTTTATCTGAGACCGGACTTCTTGACTCGAAGCCCGCACCGGTACCTATGGAGGAAAAGCATGACTTGGCTCTAAAAACCGAGCCACTATTTTCCGAGCCCACTAAGTATCGTGTTTTGGTCGGGAAATTAATCTATCTTACTCTTACTCGGCCTGATATATCTTATTCTGTTCATATTTTGTCTCAATTTATGAATGCTCCTTCTAATGCCCATTGGGATGCTGTTATTCGTGTTGTTCGATATCTTAAGGGTAATCCTGGCCAAGGCATTTTACTATGACTCTTGAAGCTTATTGTGACGCAGATTATGATAGTTGTCCAATTTCCCGTCGATCCGTGTCTGCCTACTTTGTGTTTCTTGGGGGTTCTCCTATTTCTTGGAAAACGAAGAAACAACCCACAGTTTCTCGTTCTTCTGCCGAGTCTGAATATCGGGCTATGGCTTGTGCTACATGTGAAATTCTTTGGTTAAAAAATTTACTTCGAAGTTTGGGGTTTGTTCATAAGGAGGCCGTGGTTCTTCATTGTGACAATACAGCTGCTATCCATATCTCTAACAATCCCGTGTTTCATGAGCGTACTAAACATATTGAAATCGATTGCCATTTTGTTCGTGATGAAATTCTTCGTGGCACTATTACACCGTCTCATGTATCGACTACTGATCAGCTTGCCGATATTTTGACAAAGGCTCTTGGTCGATCCGTTTTTCATAGGTTGTTAGGCAAGTTGGGCATAGCTAATCCCCATGCTCCAACTTGAGGGGGGGTGTTAGACAATACTAGGATCATATCCTAATATTATTGTATATTTTGGATAATTAGGATTGTATTAGCTGTATGTTTAGCTGTCAAATATTTTCCTGGTTGTATTTCCTAGATTAAGGGATTTGTTAGCTATCTTTTCCTAGTTTGTAGCATAAGATATTGTGTATATATTTGAGCCTCCATGAAAGATAATAGACAGAAAACTAATTCCCAAAAACTATTTTCTTCAATCTTCTTCTGCGTCTTATTATTCCTCTTTGCTATTATTTGACTTGCTCGAATTCCCTTCATGTCGTGATGAATAAATCACTACAGAAGGGTAGCTATTTGGCAATGAACATTATACGTATGCTAATAGGGATTTGAGACGCTTTGTTTTAGTTCATCATGTCTACTTGTGGTTTGATTTTGAGTAGCGATAATAGTTTCTAATATAGCTTATACTTATGCTACCAGGAGCACGAGTAGGTCACAATTTACGACTACATGACTTATAACATGACACAGTGAAATTAAAAAGCTTCAGGGACTTCTACCATGTACTTTCTTAGTCAAGTCGAACTGGCCAAGTGAAATTAAAATCATAGTTTGCTTACTGTTAAATAACGTGCTTTGCTATTGATAACGAAAAGCAGGGGTTGATTCAAGAAATAAAGCATAAACGTTGACTTGAGATGGTAATGTTATCTACCTAAACCTCTTGTGCAAGACTCCAAAAGTTTGGAAAATATTATCTACATAACTTTCTCTTGTTACGAAAAAACATTACCACCTTTGTAAATATATCAATTTGCCTCCGACTTCAAAAAAAAAATATCAAAAACAACTTAGAATATCACACTAACTCTTAAGTCCTAATATACCTAAACTTTTTCTTTACTTAAGTTTTACTCGATAAATGACGATTGTAATAACTTCTTCTATATCGTAGGAGCGTTTTAACTGATACAAATCTTATCGAGACAAATTACAAGGTCTGCGAAAAAAAAAATGTTATTTAGACATTAATAATCAAGTCTATCGACGAGATTATCTAGTGTCTATAAATGACCTCGTGTCATTAGTCACTAAATACCTGTCTACTTTTCAGTAAAAAAATGTGTAAAAAGATAATTGATAGACGGATTAATGTAGAAGATCTTAGGTCGGAATCTCAAAAGGAGGTGGGTGAGTTGTTAGCATGAGGCGAGTACAGATGATCAGTTCAGACGACACATGGTTCTCCACTAGAGACGGCAACCAGAATCGTACTAGCTGGGGTTCGATTAAATCTGACAGAAAGAAATTGAATCTGTCGTTTTCGTTTCAGATTGTGCCGACTTAATTGATGGATTCAATGGCGTAGATTTGTCCGGACAGAGCATAAGCCATTATTCATGTACATGTCTCCTTGTGATTGTCTATAATTTTTTATATTAGTCTTTATTATATGATATAACGTGATTGTATAGCTGTAAGTATTTTTTTTTTTTGTAGTAAGTTGTGTTATTTGATGTCAAAACTAAGAAAACGGTTTTAAAATCCCACAACTGCAAAAAAAAAAAAATGTGAACATCACTAATTTACTGGGATTATTATCAGTTTTTGAGTATTTACTAGTTTTAAACCCGTGCAAGTTTTAATATATTACTATTCGACGTAAAAATAAGATTAACCTGAATATAGGTAGATGATGACTCTCGTCTTGTTGTCGTCTTATTTTTCAACTAATATGTAAGATATGGGCATTAGATAATATAAATCCGTGTTTCGTATTAAATATTTATTTTTATCTCTATATATGATTTTTCATTTATATTATAACGTTTTTTATCTATATAAAAGATACTGTATGATTTTTCGTTTATATAAACTTTGTAGGAATTTTAGGGAATTTTTTGTTCTTGTGAGCCTCATCTAAAATACTTTGCTTTTATAATTTGTCTCCGACTTCAAAAAAAAATATCAAAAACAACTTAGAATATCACACCAACTCTTAAGTCCTAATATACCTAAAATTTTTCTTTACTTAAGTTTTACTCGATAAATGACGATTGTAATAACTTCTTCTATATCGTAGGAGCGTTTTAACTGATACAAATCTTATCGAGACAATTTACAAGGTCTGCGAAAAAAAAATGTTATTTAGACATTAATAATCAAGTCTATCGACGAGATTATCTAGTGTCTATAAATGACCTCGTGTCATTAGTCACTAAATACCTGTCTACTTTTCAGGAAAAAAAAAATGTGTAAAAAGATAATTGATAGACGGATTAATGTAGAAGATCTTAGGTCGGAATCTCAAAAGGAGGTGGGTGAGTTGTTAGCATGAGACGAGTACAGATGATCAGTTCAGACGACACATGGTTCTCCACTAGAGACGGCGACCAGAATCGTACTAGCTGGGGTTCGATTAAATCTGACAGAAAGAAACTGAATCTGTCGTTTAATTCGGTTAAACTCTTATAACTTTCTAATTATCTGTATATAATATAAAATCTTATATAAGCCTAAGCTCTCTACAATAATATGTATAATCTTGATGTAGTTGTAGTCATAGATATATTGCATAAACTGCATAAGCAATTAAACATGTACAACAGTAGAGAAATTAAATAGGAATGTACATTAATAGAAATTAAATCCCTAAACTTAAGGTGAGCCACTTTGGAATAAAAAGTATCCCCAATCTCCTGGAAAGAGGGAATTAATGAGAAACATCTAAATGTTTCTTCTTTAGTATAAAGAAGATTTAAGAAAATTTTCTTCTACTAAATTTTTTCCTAAATTTTTTCCTAAATTTTTTATTTTTTTATGGCATTTAATTCGGTTAAACTCTTATAACTTTCTAATTATCTGTTTATAATATAAAACCTTAGAGCAACTCCAATGGAGAGCTACAACCCCTTGTAGCTTGAATTTTCACCTCACCATTTCAAGCAACCTTGCTTTCTGGCTACAAGGTCGTCCAATGGTGAGCTACAATACCTTGTAGTTTATATGGGACCCACAAGTTAAATTAAATTTCAACTTTAATTTTTATTCAATCTTTATATATATATATATATATATATATATATATACATATATTATACACACGGAGTATATAACACTTTTTTTTCTTTTTTTTCGGCAACTGTAAAATTACGATACAATTATTGATATAAACACTTGAAATGCATAATTTGCCAAATAAAGTGTTTTAAATGATATAAACACGATTTGGTTGCCTACAATTATTTCTTTTTTAAGAAAATACGAGAAAAAAATTGACAAAACATACTGATATAAAACTAAAATGGGTAAAAATATTTAGAGCTAACATATTTTAAATCTTAGTTTTGTCTTCCGAAACGTGTCCAAATGTGCTCCATGAGGTCGACTTTCAATTGATGATGCATTTCCCTATCTCGGATTGTCGAATCCCTTGCAAGATATGTTTCAAAATCTATTTCATGCCCTTGTTGAACATCATTTACAACATTTGAAGAAAAGTCATCTTGAGAAAAGTTTCCGCTATAAGTGTGACGCTCATCTTCGACGATCATATTGTGAAGTATAATGCATGTATCCATGATATCATGGAGCCTCCTTTTATGCCATGAACGCGCCGGTCCACGAACTATAGCGAATCGTGATTGTAATACTCCAAATGCGCGTTCAACGTCTTTTCTTGCACTCTCTTGTTTTTCTTTGAATAAAAGCCTTTTTGGGTCTCGGGGGTGTGGAAAGCTCTTTACAAATGCAGCCCACTCAGGATATATACCATCAACAAGATAATACCCTGTCTCATATTCAGTTCCATTTACAGTGAAATGAACTTTTGGCGCAATACCTTGTAATTTTTCTTGAAAAAAATTCGATATGCTAAGTACATTAAGGTCGTTGTTTGACCCAGAGACACCAAAATATGCATGCCATATCCATAAATCTAGAGAGGCAACAGCTTCAAGCATGACTGTGGGGTATCCATGATCACCGCGCCTATACTGTCCCTTCCATCCAGTTGGACAATTTTTCCATGCCCAATGCATACGATCTAAACTACCAAGCATACCAGGAAATCCATGACATTCCTCATGCATCTTAAGCAATCGTTGGATATCGTTGACATTTGGTTTTCTCATGTAGTGTTCGCCATACACTTCAATAACAGCAGTACAAAATTCAAAAAAGCACTCTATAACCGTGGTTTCACCAATTCTAACATATTCGTCAACGGCATCAGCGGGGGTACCATAGGCTAACATACGAATAGCAGCAGTGCATTTTTGAAGAGGGGACAAACCTTTAATTTTTGCAGCGTCAAGTCTTTGTTGAAAGTATCTAGTGTGATTTCCAAGGGCATCTATGATGCGGCAAAAGAGCTCCTTTCTCATTCGGAACCTTCTTCGGAAAATATGATCCGGATAAACTGGCGTAGTAGAAAAGTAATCGTTATATAGACGTTCGGCCCCACCTTCTCGATCACGGAGCACAATATTTCGCGATGGAACATTATATTGTTGGAGGAGATAGAGCCCCATTTCTTTATGTGTTTCATCAAATAACTCCTCCTCCAAAAAATTATCTAAATCAAAATCGTTTGATGTATTCGAATTTTGAGACATTTTTTTAGGAATAGTTAAGTAGTAATAAGAATATAGAAGAGTAATACGAATCTAACTTTAGTAATATTAGATAATGAGTGTTAACAAATGAAATGAGATTGTATATATAGAAACTATTTTATAACGGCTAGTTTTTTAAACGGCTTTATATACAACGACTAGTTTTTATAACGGTTTTTTACGAGGCTAGTTTTTATAACGGTTTTTTTACAACGGCTAGTTTTTTAACAGTTTTTTTTTACAACGACTAGTTTTTATAACGGGTTTTTTTTTACAACGGCTAGTTTTTATATCGGTTTTTTTTATAACAACTAGTTTTACAATGGTTTACCGTCTTATTGTGCTACATTGGCTTATCAGCTTATGTATGGTGTCATGTGTTGTTATTGATTGTAGGCTTATTAAAGCAATGGACATCAAAAATGAGTAGCAATAAAACACATCACCTGTCGATTGTCGTTAAAGTTATTGGCCGTAATTTGTTGACATAAATAATAAATTATGCTGATTAAGAGACAGATATAAAGTCGTAGGATAAATGTGAAGCATTACGAATATCATCATTACACCATCCATCTCACTATATTAAGATTTGTATTTGTATGTGGCAAATTTTCGTTTCGAACTGAAACTATCCATCTTAAGCTTAAAACGGTTCAAATACATAGCGGTTAAATCATCTTATTTGTTGTCTAGAAAATACGAAATTTTTTGTCTTAAACAAACTATATAGTAGTATTTGATTCGTCTTAAGCAAAACATACTAAACTGTATATAGATGTATAGACCAGGTTAAAGTTAATGTGCGTGTCAACTTTAATAATTTATTATTCTTCCTAATCGTATTCTTACGCGTAGTTTTGCTATGTCCTTGTATTAGCTACAAGCTACAACTAATTTTGATTAAGAGAAAACAATGTTCATCAAGTAGAAATTTTTTATTTGACTAATAAGCATTAAATGCTTTAAAAAACGCTTTAGAAATTACAAAATCATTGTCGTACTTCAAGACATTCCATACTTAGCTCTAATTATTTCGCATACTTGCTCATGATTTTTTCTCGCTCTATCATCCATATTTGATGTTTCTTTGCATAACATTGCAAAATCCTTTTGACGTATTTCTTCATTTTTTTGTCGAATGACATCTTCACATAATGTAAGTCTTTTGGATTGCATATCTCTATAATTATCCCACTTCTCATCTATGGCTCCCACAGTCTTCTTCGTTTTGCCTTTACTTCGTGTCGCTGCTTTAGCTGCCTTCTGCCCCACTGGTCTTTCCTCCAATATTTCCTCCATATTATTAGTGTCACTTGTATTTAGATTATTGGAAGAAGATGAGTTGTATAATCCAAATGATGAAATTTTCGCTCTCTTTGATGAACCGCTTTTTGGATAAGCGAATTCTTTCCATTTTTGTGCGACTCGGAGAATTTTCCAAGAATGCACATAAGAAAATTTTTTATTCTTATTTTGTGACTTGAAAATTTCCTTAGCCTTAGTTATTAAAAGGTCTTCGTCGTGACCGCTTGGGTGACTATTCTTTAGTTGTATGTAGCATCCATTGAATTTACTTATGTCGGCACTCATTTTGTACCAATGATTTGTGGCTTGATCAATGGTGATCGAAGGACCTTCTCTCTTCCATTGATTGTAATAATTGACAATATTTTTCCAATATGTATCCTTACTTTGATCTGTTCCTTTGATGGAGTCATTGGTAAAATTTAACCAACTTGTACATAAATTTTCATCATTAGATTCGCTCCATTTAAATCTCTCCGTCGTATTTTTAGTGGTCTCAATAATGACCTCCTCTTGTGTAGCCTCATTTTGCGGAGTTTCACAATGCGTACCCGACTCTTGACATTGTATGTGATTCATGGTTCACGCTAGTTGCCCCTGTACTTTCTCGTCTTGTGTTTTGATAAGGATTATTAAGTTCATTTGAAATCAAAGGTTGTTCGTAGTGGCCTGATCCGGGTCGACTGCTTGGCATTACCATGGGTGGGTAGAAGTAGGTAGGGTGATAGTATACTTGAGGGCCGAGGGTGGGATTTGGATTTAAGTGAGTTTGATTATATGAGCTAACATTTATCGGATAACTTTGAGGTGTTGGACGAATTGGAGATGTTTGTATATTTGATAATGGTTGTGAACTTTGAAAATTTTGATTTTCGGTGTTGGAAGAATTATGTAGATAGTCATAATATTGGCTAAACGGATTGTCGAGATTTTCCATCTAACTCTAAAGTAAGTATTAACTAAAATCGTTACTATTATTTATAATGTTAATTTTGAAAGTAGGTTTCAAAATTTGAACTTTCAAATTATTAATATTAGTTCCATACCTTAAGCTAAATTAGTTGTTACATTACTAAATGAAAAATAAATTGTATGTATAACTTGAATAATTTTTTGAAGAATAAAGTACAAGTAGCAAAGTAGTAGTATGAAAATAGAACTTTGTTGTTAGTCAAAGCTTTGGATTCCAAAAATTAAGCAAGTTGGTTATTTTTGGGCAATTGCTTTTCACCACCAATGGAAATGGAAGTGCACCCTAATTTCCACTTTCTACTCAACATTTTCATATTTATTTTTTCAAGTCTAGCTACATGTAGATGCCTACATGCTTGGTTAAGCAGGTAGTGCTTTCAAGCATACCCCATTTTTTCATCTCCAATGGTAAGCCACTAGGTAGATAATTTAGATTAATTGCAAGCAGGTCCTAAAATTATACCATTGGAGTTGCTCTTATATAAGCCTAAGCTCTCTACAATAATATGTATAATCTTGATGTAGCTGTAGCCATAGATATATTTCATAATTGCGTAGCCATAGATATATTTCATAATTGCATAAGCAATTAAACATGTACAACAGTAGAGAAATTAAATAGGAATATACATTGATAGAAATTAAATCCCTAACCTTAAGGTGAGCCACTTTGGAATAAAAAGTAGCTACAATTTTCTGAAAAGAGGGAACCAATAAGAAACATCTAAATGTTTCTTCTTTAGTATAAAGAAGATTTTACATCAATTCGGTTATTATGAGTTTATAATTTAGTGGTTGAGTGCGATATTTTTTGTCATTAATAAATAATAACTATAATAATATAAACAAGAAAATAACAAAAAATAATAACAATCGTCATGATGTAACATTTATTAATATAACAATAATCATTGCATAACGCGAGCAAGCATAACAATACATGTGACAAAATACTAATAAATCCGTGGCAAAAAGTTTGTAAATTGTGGTAAATTGTGACAATATACATAACATAAGTACATAATATATACAGACGATGTAATTTTTTTATTACGGAGCTGTTTAGTTTGTAGTGCTGATAGAAACTTATAATGCCTCATATCCAATTTAATTTACCCGTTGGCCCGGACACACGTTTTAAGAAAAATGTCTTATAAATAATAAAATTTAATTAGTGTGCTTAATATATTATCTAACTTTTCTGCCTACCCTATCCGATAGCGAAACGCCCTCGCGATACGTGTGAACGTAATACCTTTTCTTTTAGATATGACATAATATTCTCAACTCCCTGCAAAAAAAAATTGTAAAAGTTATAATCATACAATCACAAAATCATATACAAGATATTAATATCAAAAACTCTATATAAATACTTGAATAATTGATTATGATCTTCCCGGATGTGCCTGCGGCCGTTGATGCCATCAATTAGATCGGCACAATCGAACACGAAAACGGCGGATTCAATCCCTTCGTACAAAGCTAACCGGGCTATAGCTAGGACGACTATGTCCTCCGTCTCCAATGGAGAATCAGGTCTCGTCCGAACCCCAAAAACTCGAACATCAACATCACCTCTCATAATAACAACTCCTTCACCTCCGCTATTATACTGTGACTAACGGTTAAGACAATTGTCACAGTAAAAGATAACCGACCTCTCTCAACGGACGAGAAAAAGGCACCACTTGTATGGGTTGCCGAAAAAAGATAGTTGGGAGTAGGACTCTGGAGAAGATGTAAAAGAATTGGATCTTCTAAAATGATCCGCTTATCCTTTATCTCCTCTCACATCTCCTTTTAAAACTCATACGGATATCTAGTGGCTAATGACACAAGGTCATCTATAGACATTAGATAATAACCCGTCGATTGAGTTGCTTATTTATGTTTTAAATAACATTTTTCCACCTCACGTTGTAAATTGTCTTGATAGAAAGTATTGCAGTCAAAAGGCCCCTAAAATAATAATAAAAATCTGTCATTTATCGAGTAAAAGAAACACATACATGTATTTGGTGCATTCTCAGAGAACTTGGTGTCCACTACTACATGGTATGTTCTCTCAGCAAGATGCAAGAACAGTGGATTAAAGGATTCAAGAATTGCATTTGTAGTTGGTATCAAAGTACTAGTTGGATTTGCCATTACATTGCATTTTTTCATCTAGTTAAAGGAGTGAATGAACTTTACAATTTAGCATACTCTAATGTCAGCATGTTGCTTTTTTTTTTTATGTTTTCTTTTGAATTGTTGGACAATAGAGTGCTTTGCGTGCTCAATTGTTTTACATCAGTACTACACCGTGTTTGTATGATTAAAGTGTTTATGAAGAGTTTGGATTCCTAGTACCTAAGAGGGGGAGGGGTTGAATTAGGTATCTTTTAAAATTTTCAACTAAGTCTTTATGAATTAAAGTGAGTTGAGCGGAAGTGTAAAAAAATGTTCTGATCGTGGTAACACTTAGTTAGACCGTTACGAGTTCCTTTCAGAGAAAAGCGAAGCTGTAGCTGACAGTATTGAAGACTGTTGCTATGCTTAATCAAAATACGTAAATAAAAAGTGCAGCGGAAATAATTAAAGGAAAGATCAACACACGATTTTGAATTGGTTCGGCCTTCACTTTAAGGGCCTACGTCCAATTTTCATTATATTGCTTTGTTAATAAGAAATCTACTCCGACAACTTAAAAACCGCTACAATAAAATGGCCAACAACCTACTCCGGTTGCGAAAGAGTTCAAGGACACACTTGTTCAAGAACTCAACTCTTGTACTGAAAAAGTTACAGGATCTTTGTTCCTCGAACTTGTTCTCAAAAAGAACGGAAGAGGACAATTTATAAGAACTAACAATTCAAATAACAAGAATACATTAAAGTGGCAACAGTTGTTTGGACTATAACTTTTGAAGACTTTAAAAACTTTTGCAAAGAAAAAGGTTTTGAAAACACTTAGAAAAGTTTGCAATTGAAAGATGATGCTTTGGAAAGTTTTCAGAAATCTGAGCATTGAATGTCCTCTATTTATAGGGGCAAGGAATATGCTTGAAGTGTTTTAAAATTATTATCTTTGGAAGAGTCAATCAACCTAACTTGTAGATGTCAATAAGTAAGTAAGTGGCTTGAAAATGATGTTTCATATAGGAAGTAAGGCTACCAAAGGCAATGATGGAAATGTTGACTGATAGTACTTAAAGTCTATAAAACTATCTTTGACCTTTGGATAAAACATGGAGGATATCAACCAAGTTAGCTTTTTCAAAAAAAACCTTTTTTTGCCTAATTCTAAAAAGTAAAACATCCTTCAAATAATTTGATAAAGCACTTGCCAACTCAGATTTGTTTATGAAACACATTTTCGAAGAAAATAACATTTAAAAGGAAAAATGATTTTTGTTCAAGAGTTGCAGACAAAAGCAACAGTTGCACTTACTCTGATCAGTTCACATAAGTACTACTGTTATTATCCAGACATTGAGGCAACAGTCATGCTTACTGTTGCTGCAAACTATTTCCAAACGATGTATTATATTACTTTTACAAATGTACTCACATCTTAAGACAACAACAGCTATGAAGAGTTCTTGACTTGATCTTTGACTTCTTTCTTGATCAACATTGCAAATGTTGAGGCATTGGAACCTAAGAAATAGTCACTTGATAAACATGTTAAATTGGCATGTCATCATCAATATGAACCCAACAAATTCCCCCTTTGATGATGACAAGCCCAATAAACGAATGTTACCAAAAGTTCCCCCTCAATTGGCCAGTCAAGATGCTCATAGAATAAGGTTAAACTAGTTTCATGCAATTTTGACAAGAACCTAAGAACAAGTCACAAAAATAGATATTGTTACTACTTACCCTAAGGTATAAAGCAAGAGTTAAGAAAATGCATGCGCACACAACATGAGTTGACCTCTTCGCCCTCTTGATATCATCAAAGGGTAAAGAAGACTCCCCCGGACACAGACAAAGCAAACATAATTATCAATAATATATCATCTATTATTAAGCACAAAACTAAAGTTCAACGAAAGGACATGAGTAGGTTTGTTTAATACGCCACCAAAGGATAGAAGGAGGCGAGCAAAAAAAAAAATCAAGACGATCAAATTACGATGAGATTCTAGATCGTCAATAGCCATATGCTTCTCACATGGGTCCTCCTAAATATTCCTTCCTTCTTATTTCATGAAGGCATAGATATCATCAAAAAGAACCACAAGACTCTCAAGTTTTCCCCCGAATGCTCCTTATCACACCCTTTGGTATTCGTCATACCCATGAAAGTCAATTTACCAATTTGAACTTGAGCACCCATCTTCTTAATTTGACATATGTAGTTACGCAAAACTTGTGTTCACCGTCAACCCCTTATTCATTGAAAAGCAAAGATAACCAAACATCATGGACAAGTTGTAACTAGAAGAGCGAGGTGAGAAAACCAAATATACAATACCTCGGCGGAAGAAGCCAATCTCATAACTATAGGATTGACGCCCTTTTCTTTTCTTTCTTTTTTTCGGATTTTTTTTTGTAATTTTCAGAGCTTGTGATCTCTTCTAATGTCGAATTATCTTCAATGATGGTTAGCCTTTTCGAAGGAGCGATCTTTTTAGCATACCCTTTTGTCGAATAATACCTTCTTTGTGGAAGTTTGAGAGGTTTGAGATGTCATCTTGATTTGAGGTGAGGAGATGGTAGCATTTAGGTATCATGGTAAAAGAGGAACCTAGGGTTTTGTTTTGTTGAGAGAGAAGGTATGTGAGTGAAAGTCGGTTGAATTTTGATTTTTGAGTGTGTTGATTTTTGTGAGGAAAAATAGTGACATACTTTACTAACCATATCATGCCAAGTAGTTGAACTTAATTGAATGCAAAATATTGTCATGCTATGTAAAGATTAAAATGAGGTGCAATGACTAGATTAAGAGGAAACATGCTTAAATACCAATCTCATAAATCATGCGGGAAATTAGAAAACACATATTAGAATTACAAGCAATTAATTAAACCAATTTCCAACCGAAGTTTTTCGAATTGTTCTCTTGCAAGTGGTTTAGTAAATATGTCGGCAATTTGATCTACGGTTTTGCAAAAGATAAGTTTAATATGACCTTTTTCTACATAATCATGGAGAAAATGATGACGAATCTCAATGTTTTTAGTTCGTGAGTGTTTAATAGGATTTTTCGAAATAAAAATTGCACTCGTATTATCACACATAATATAAATTAAGTGAAGGATCATACCAAAGTCATGTAGTTGTTGTCGAATCCAAAGAAGTTGTGTGCAACATTGAGCGGCACTAATGTATTCACTTTCGGTCGTTGAGAGAGCAACCATGTTTTGCCTTTTCGATCCCCAAGAGATAAGACATGAACCTAAGAAGGTAGCAATTACGGATGTACTCATTCGATCTTATTTATCTCGAATTGGTTGAGCTCTTCTTGCATGGCCATCAACCAGTAGGCGTCAGTCAAGGCTACTGTTACATTAGTCAGTTCGATTTGAGGGATGAATGCATTATGGGCAAAAAAAAGATCTTGAGAGAGACTCTTGTTTTGATTCCCGACCGCACATCACTTGTTAGGTTTGTGAGTGGGTGAGAACTCTGATGTTTCCACTTCTTAGGCTTAAAGGTTGTTTGTTCCCCTCAATTGAATCACCATCTACGAGTTGAATGATTTGATGAGAAGGTTCATTCATTTGAGTACTGACAGAGGTCACAATAGGTGCTACTGTTACTGATGGAGTGCATTGATCAGTTCCCCCTGAACTGTTGCCTTCGTCAGTAGGCAACAGTGGGGATGTCTGTTGCTGTTCTGTTTCAGCTCTTTCCACCATTTCTTCTTCAATATTTATTGATTCCTCTTAAATCAATCCACTTTCAAACTCATCATCTTTCTCATCATTTTGTTCCTTTCTTGTTGTCACCAAATGTTACTATGCCACCATCATAAGCTTCAAGTGAGACGAATTGGCTTCTATCTCCCGTCATGTGACGAGAGCATCCACTATCAAGGTACCAATTGCGGCCGCCTCTCACCAAGCCCTACAAGAGATTAGAGTTTTAGTTTAGGAACCCAAACAAATTTGGGTCCCTTTTTGTCCCTTGCTTGGTTTAATAAATCTCTTCGAACCCACATTTGTTTGACCACTTTAGTGTTCCTATTGATGTCATTAAACCTTTTGTTACATCCATTGAAAGCGTGGCCCGTCTTACCACAATAGTTGCACACAACATATTCAGGAAGGCCGGCGTACTTTTTCCTTCTAAAATCGGTTTTGGTTGGATCTTGGTTTCGAACGCAACAATGAGTCTTACTGTTGCCTTTGAAACCAAGACCAACTTTCTTCTCATGATCGAAAGATTGAGAGGTGAGAAAGTTGAGCACGGTTTGACTACCTTCCCATTTTTGATAAAAGAGTTTTGCTTCCAAAAGACTTTTGTTGAGTTTCTCTATTTTGGCAAGATTGGTCTCATTGGTTTCTTGAAAGATTTCTAATTCCTTTTTCTTTTCAACATATTTAGATTTAAGATCCATGACGGAATTAGACTTCTCTTCAACATGAAGTTTGAGACTAGACACACATTGTTCCGAGTGTATCCATCTTTCATGACGGTTTTTACATTCAGTTTTGAGAGTTTCACATTCATTCTTTAAGTAATCACGTTCCTTAGTGAGAGAAGAAATTTGATTCTTTAAGGTCAAGTTTTCATTGTTGTGATCAGTGGTAACAGTACAGGGGACTGTGACTTTCAGACGATCAATTTCATCGATCAACTCACCCATTTCGACTTTAAACATTTCTTGATCCTTCAAAATGTTATCACGTTCCTCGGTTAATGTGGAAACTTGTGAGATTGAGGAAGTGTTAACATTTTGAAGTTTAGGATCAGAGGAGGACTCGGTGACTTTAGTCAACTCAAGTTGTTTAGTCAGATTTTTGTTTAACTTGTAGAGTCTTTTTATTTCTTTCTCAATCTCAGAGGTAACAGTCAGAGACTCTGTTGCTTTTAGTTCATTTTTCAGGAGGACATTTTCCTCCGCTATCTCCTCAATCTCATCTTGCATCACATTCAATTTTTCTGTTTGAGCACGACATTTGTCAAAGAGTTTGTCAAGAAGTTGACATACCTTACTTTTAGAATAGGTTCTAACCTTGGCTTTAAGGTTTTTTACCTCATTGTCGGACTCTGAGTCGGAATCATCGGGATAGGCCATGAGACATCTAAGAGTTTTGTTTTTGAGAGTTTTTGATTTAGTTTGATTTGTTAAGCACATCTTTGCCTTAAGATCATCCTCGATGTCATCATCGTCATCGGATTCAGACATTCCTCAAATGGCGGACATGACTTTGTGTTTCATTTCACTTTTAGCTTTGTCTCTCTTTTCCTTAGACATTCCTCATATTGTTGCATGAGTAGATCAATACGATGCTTTTTTACTTGGATGGTTCCTTCATAAGCGAGTTCAAGACAATCCCAAATTTCCTTGGCGGAAGGACAACCGGCAATTCGACTCTCATCTTGAGGACCAATGCAATTTTGAAGAATTGTCATTGCCTTTGAGTTCTTTTCGGCCTTTTTATAGTCCTTCTCGTCATACTTTCCTTCGCTTTTAAGAGTTACTTCCCCTTCTTTGGAAGTCTCCGTTATAACGAGGGGACCATTCTTGACAATGATCCAACATTCAAAGTCTATGCTTTTAATGTAATGTTCCATTTTGAGTTTCCACCAACCAAAATTCTCACCGATAAATATCGGGATCTTGGAGTGTGTAGAGGAATCCATTTCCCCGGAATCTACTCAAGGTAATTAGCCTTATCAAGAGCACGAGGCTCTGATACCAATTGAAGAGTATGGATTCCTAGTACCTAAGAGGGGGGGGGGGTGAATTAGGTACCTTTTAAAATTTTCAACTAAGTCTTTATGAATTAAAGTGAGTTGAGCGGAAGTGTAACAAAATGTTCTGATCGTGGTAACAATTAGTTGGACCGTTACCAGTTCCTTTCAGAGAAATGCAAAGCTGTAGCTGACAGTATTGAAGACTATTGGTATGCTTAATAAAAGTACGTAAATAAAAAGTGCAGCGGAAATAATGAAAGGAAAGATCAACATACGATTTTGAATTGGTTCGGCCTTCACTTTAAGGGCCTACGTCCAATCTTCATTATATTGCTTTATTAATAAGAAATCTACTCCGACAACTTAAAAACCTCTACAATAAAATGGCCAACAACCTACTCCGGTTGCGAAAGAGTTCAAGGACACACTTGTCCAAGAACTCGACTCTTGTACTGAAAAAGTTACAGGATCTTTGTTCCTCGGACTTGTTCTCAAAAAGAACGGAAGAGGACAATTTATAAGATCTAACAATTCAAGTAACAAGAATACATTAAAGTGACAACAGTTGTCTGGACTGTAACTTTTGAATACTTTAAAAACTTTTGCAAAGAAAAAGGTTTTGAAAACACTTAGAAAAGTTTGCAATTGAAAGATGATGCTTTGGAAAGTTTTCAGAAATCTGAGCATTGAATGTCCTCTATTTATAGAGGCAAGGAATATGCTTGAAGTGTTTTAAAATTATTATCTTTGGAAGAGTCAATCAACCTAACTTGTAGATGTCAATAAGTAAGTAAGTGGGTTGAAAAGGATGTTTCATATAGGAAGTAAGGCTACCAAAGGCAATGATGGAAATGTTGAGTGATAGTACTTAAAGTCTATAAAACTATCTTTGACCTTTGGTTAAAACATGGAGGATATCAACCAAGTTAGCTTTTTCAAAAAAACCTTTCTTTGCCTAATTCTAAAAAGTAAAACATCCTTCAAATAATTTGATAAAGCACTTGCCAACTCAGATTTGTTTATGAAACACATTTTCGAAGAAAATAACATTTACAAGGAAAAATGATTTTTGTTCAAGAGTTGCATACAAAAGCAACAATTGCACTTACTGTGATCAGTTCACATAAGTACTACTGTTATTATCCAGACATTGAGGCAATAGTCATGCTCACTGTTGCCGCAAACTATTGCCAAACGATGTATTCTATTACTTTTACAAATGTACTCACATCCTAAGACAACAACAACTATGAAGAGTTCTTGACTTGATCTTTGACTTCTTTCTTGATCAACATTGCAAATGGAGAGGCATTGGAACCTAAGAAATAGTCACTTGATAAACATGTTAAATTGGCATGTCATCATCAATATGAACCCAACAGTTTAGCATTTGCGTTTTTACTACAATTGAATTGATTTAAATTTAGGATTAATTGAATTAATTTATTGATTTAAAATTAAGTTTAACCAACGTAATGGAATTTCCATAACGAAAAATATACGATGAAAAATAAATACATTATACAATGTAAAATGAAATCCACAAAAACAAAGGTTTTTTTGTCAAACACAATCTTTAAAAAAACTTTTTCTTCCAAACACCACCTTTAAAAAATAAAATTGTCAAACACAACCTTTAAAAAGATTTTTTTTGTCAAACACGATATTTTGGGGGAGAACTCTACATTTTGGTCATATAGTTTGTAACCTTGCAATGAAGTGATTTTCCGTTGATGTTTGAGATAGCAAACGAGGTCGATTTGAAGTGTTCTTGGACTCGTTGAAATGGTGGGAGTACAGGCTTTCCAGGGGTTATCAACACGGTGCTTAATGGTAGCCTTATGTTTGGTCAATTTATGTGTAAAGTAAGGCGGGTCAAAGAGGATTCTTGTAAGTCTGGGTTTACAGCAGGTGGTCGGGGGTCTTTCATGGGTCTTTTAATAGGGTTATAAAGCTTTGTTTGGTCTGAAATTTGTTATGTAGGTAGATGAGAGTACAAGGTAGGTCGTAGTTGTATTTTAACTGATGGTTGTTTGTTTAAAGTAATGTTTCGAGAAGAGTGAAGTGGAGGTGAAAACAAAACAAAAGAAAGTTGAAAGTATAATTTTTTGTGGGTCAATTTCCTCCTGTCGAACCACTACTTGCAACCAACGACCGCCACAAAAAAACACAACTACGACCTAACATGTATTCCCCTCTACCTACATATCAAGTTTCAAACCAAACAAAGCATCATAACCCAATTAAAAGACCCACGAAAAACCCCATGACCACCCAATGTAAACCCAGATTTACAAGAACTCTCTTTGACCCGGCTTACTTTACACACAAATAGATCATACATAAGGCAACATTTGACCACCGTGTTGATAACCGTTAGAAAGCCTTTACTCCCATCTTTCCAACGAGTCCAAGAACACTTCAAATCGACCTCATTCGCTATCTCAAACATCAACGGAAAATCACGCCATTGCAAGCTGTCAAACTATGATCAAAATGTTTAGTCCTCGCTCAAAATGTCGTGTTTGACAAAAAAAAATCTTTTTAAAGGTTGTGTTTGACAATTTCTTTTTTTAAAGGTGGTGTTTGGAAGAAAAAGTTTTTTAAATGTTGTGTTTGACAAAAAAACCAAAAAAACAATTAGTAATTGAAATATAAGATAAAAAACGAAATCTAATAAAAAATAAAATAAATAAACCACGTAAATAATGGAAGTATAAGATGAAACGAAATACAAAAAATAAAAATTACTACTTTACTACATTTCTATAATTTACAATCATAAAGAAAAAGTTAATTATTTCATAAAATGTACTTCCTCCATTTCTCTAAGATCTTACACATTTCGTAAAACGACAAATTTACAAAGATTTTCCACTTTCCTTATTTGTATATCATATAACTTGTGACCCCATAGTGACCTCATATTTTCTCTCTTACTTTCATTTACATACACATATTACCATGCTATTAAATATTCTTTCAAGACAATTGTGGAAGAACTTAAGGTATAGGTGAGAGTAGTTAACTAGAGAAGGTTAAAAAATTTCAATATAAAACATTACTAACCTACCCATAAACTAATTAGAGTAGTTAAATCAAATTTGACATGTGCCACATTTTAATTGATTGTGTTGGGGAAATCACATACACAATGTATAAGTGTAGCCTTTTTGTAATTTTGAACATGAAAAACTATTATAACTAACAAATCTTCATTCTATTAAAAATATAACATTTAAAGCCACCACATTGATCCACTTCATTATGTTAGTTTTCTTTTTCTTTTTTTTGTCATTTTTTTTGTCTTTATTCTTTTTTCCGCATTTTATTTATTAGTTTGCTTTTTTACACTAAAGGAATACAAGAATTTGAAAATTCAACTTTTTAATAATCCTAAATTATGATTTAAAACTTTACGTTAATAATAAATTACATCGATATGTCCAAAATCTTGAAAATTAATAATTTAAAATTACAATCAACAAAAAATTACTCAATTATATAATTTCACCTTACACCGTTTTACTAAAACAAAAAATAAAATTCGATAACTAAGTTCATAAGAACCCACCGCTTTAGTTAGATTATTTAAAAATCAGTCAGTTAATAAATATTAGAGCATTTCGGTGATATCATTCTAATTTGTAAAATATCAACATTATTTACTCAATGCATGCATTAACAAACTATTTAACTGTTAATCCATGAAGTACAATATGTATCTAAAATGTCCCATATAAAAAAAAATTGAAAACCTGATTTTTAAACTGAAAAAATAATAAACCCACAAAAATTACATTCTTTTGAACTTATCTTCTTTAATTTAGTTTTAGAAAAATTACAAGCATAAAACCATTAAAAAATTACATCTTCGATAAATTTATTAGATAAGATGCATAAAAAAAGTTCTTTTGTACTTATCAAATAAATTAGTCATGTGGTGCTACATATGGATCTCAGCAAGTCCTGCTTAAGACGGTACTATTCGTCTTAAGTTTAACACGGGTCAAACAAAATCATATCGTTGTAATAAAGACAAAACTTTTCGTATTTTCCAGGGAACACATGAGATGATTTGATATGTATTTGACCCGTGTTAAGTTTAAGACGGATAATGTCCGTCTTAAATAGAATTTGTGATGGATTATTTGAAGTGTTTGGGCTTTATTTATTCCTCAGTTCGGCCTACTAAAAAAATAGATTGTGCCCGTATAATTACAAAGCCATCCAACTAACATTAGCCGAAATCATGTCGCTAAAGTTTGCCAAGTTAAAATGTGTAATTGTGAAATAATCGTGTTATTTTTCATTTCACCGATGTTTCATGTAACGATATTGCTTATTTTCTTCATTTTCCAGATTATTTTATAATACGAATATATCAAACATACACTAGTTTTAAACCCGTGCAAATAATGCACGGGTCATAATAACATGCGCTCTTATCGATACAGAAGCATATAAAGAAGCGTGATAAAATATTCTATGACGTAATATAAATAAGCTTGTAGTAGATATTCGATATACGTATGATTTAAGTTACTACTCCGTATTCACTAACATATAAAGTATGTTACAAATTATGATAATGAAATTAATTTACATGTTAAATACAATTTACGACAACAAACATAATTAAGATGAAAATGGATATAATTTTAATAGAGTAATTATACAATAATAAAACAATTAAGCCAATTATATTGACACTTAGATACATGACCCGTTTAAATTACCTATACATGCATTGGACCGACTAATTACAATCAGCTCATTTATATAACATATAAAAACTCTCATTTTTCAATCAATCCATTTATATATGACTCGTTTAATGTGTGTCATGCAACTGTGCAATGTGTCAAGCGATTTTGCAAGTCCATTTCATTTTACAGCCCCAATTAAAACTTTCAAGAGTTCAACACTTCAACCCCAGTTGCCTTGTTAGTAATTGCTACACACATATATCTTTCTCTATATCTCAAATAATTCATGTCGGTCTTTTATATTTTCCGTGATCTTTTGTTTTGGACTCTATTTTTTCTTCATCTAATATATACTCTATAATATATCAACTATACTATTTTGATTTCTGTCAAAGAAATTATGATGTCATGGAATTCGTTTATGCATTTATAATGATGAACTTATGCGGGTATATGATGAATCTTTTTCCTTGTTTTATTTTATTTTATGTGTTCTTTCACTTTGAATTCGTTTATGTGATTTTTTTTTTATAAAATTTCTATTCAATTTTGTTACATGCATCGTAAATTTGATGATTAATTATTTTATAAAAATTAGCGAATATCAAATCTAATATTTTTTTTATTTAATTTTAATAAAATTATGAAATTTATGTATGATATAAGACGATGTTCATAATTGTAATTCTGTTACTTTTTATGATATAAAATATAAAATACTTTTACCATATTGTAATTGTTAAATGATACTCCCTCTATTCAAGTCCAAATACAACATTTCTCTTTTACACGTTTGCCAATGCACGAATTGTAACGTAAATATCTCGAGTTTTACTTTATAAAAAAATATAAAAATTTGATAATCTTATTGTACTTATAAAGGCGAATCAAACAAGATCCCACATGACCATATTTTATCTTACATATTGCAAGAAATCGTAAAGATTCTCTTCACTCATGAATAGTGTCAAAAAAAGAAATGTTGTATTTGGACTTGAATGGAGGGAGTAGGATATTTGCAGTCTTGTAAATCAAGTATGATTTTCATCTTATTGCTTTTATTATTTTTTTTTTGTCAGTCGAGTTCTCTAGATATTAATTTTCTACTAATTTTTATCATTAACTATTTTGTGATTATGATTATGGTTATAATTTTGATATTTTATTTTGCAAGATTTTTTTTCTATGGAATGACATTTTAGGTCGATTCCTACTGGTTGGAATATAAGTTTTTATTGATTTTTTTGTAATTATTTAATTTATAATTTTTTAAAAATTTATTTAACATATGTATAGCGTGTATCGATTTCTTTTAATTTAATATATGTGCATTTTAATTTTTAATATATGAATATGAATGTATGTACATTTTAACATGTGAAATGGTGTACCAATTGTGAAATGAGGAATGAAAAATAAAAAGACCCTAAAAAGAGTAACCCACGTTTTTTTTCATTGAATTGTCAATTTTTATCCATAAATTGAGGAACCAATAGGAGCTCTCCAACTGTTTCCTCTTTTATATATAGTAGATATCGATGATGAATGGTTTGTAATACAATTCTGCGTTTTTTTTGTTCTACGATAGTATGGATTTGCGTAGTTTCGACTCTTGACAACTAACTATATTGTCGCTAACACTACATGTGGTATGGTAACATTTACACTACAAGAATATAGTGTATTAGCGACGGAAATTTTGCGACGGACATGTAATCCGTAGCAAAAACATACTTGCGACGGATTTTGCGACGGGAATTACTATTTGCGACGGATTTGCGACGGATATTCCGTCGCAATACATTTTCACATATGGCGCCCAACTTTTCACATGGCGGGAACGTTTGCGACGGAATTGCGACGGAATATCCGTCGCTTAATAAGATACTGCGACGGACTTGCGACGGATTTTCCGTCGCAAAGGTGAATAATTGACTGTCAAATTGACCAAAAGTCGAAGACACGTGTTTTTTCTGCGACGGAATATCCGTCGCAATACCTTAATTTGCGACGGACTGGCGACGGAAAATCCGTCGCAAAGGTGAACAGATGACTGACACGTGTTATTCCTGTGACGGATTTGCGACGGAAATTCCGTCGCAGGGTCTTTTAAATGATTAACCACGCGTCTCTTCCCCTTTACCGAAATCATTTTCCTTAAACCTAAATCCCCTTGACGACGGCGACGACGACGACGACGACAACGACGACAACAACAACGACGACGGCCACCACAAAGACCACCACGACGACCCACTAAGTTCTTCCCTCCTCTCTCTCAGGTCTCTCTCTGTTTCTTCTCTTATTTATGTTTTTATTTGTTTTGTTCCCTCCGGCCACCCACCGGACCACCGGCCGGACCACCCCCCTCCTTTTCCCCTTCCCTTGGTCACCCTTTCCCCTTCCCCTTTCCCCTGCCCCTGGCCGGACCCCGCTGCCACCACCGGACCACCCCCTCCTTTTCCCCTTCCCTTTCCCTTTCCCTTTCCCCTTTCCCCTTTCCCCTGCCCCTGGCCGGACCACCCTCTGCCACCCACCGGACCACCCCTCATTCTTTCCCCTCATTGATGAGTATTCAAGTTGTGAATATGTTAGTAAGTTACTACCTTTTCCCAAATTTTGATTGAAGACGGATCGACCCGTCTTAAGTTTAAGACGGATTAAATCTTCCTCATAAAGGGCAAATAAAGTGTAAGTGGGTTATCGCCTCACTTATCTCCTCACTTAAGTTTAAGACGGATTAAATCCCCCTGCCGCCGCCCCCACCCCACTGCCACCCTCCCTCCTTTGAATTGGTGTAATTATTAATATAGATAATTATTATTACTCCCTCCGTCCCGGTCATTTGTCGTGCTTTACTTTTGTCACAATTATTAAGGAAATGTTGTTCATATATGATAGACTTAGTACCCGTTCAAGAATTACGCATTAGGTGTAATTCTTGAATAGTCCCCGTTTTGGGACTGTCTTTGAATCTTTAATGCCATTTAGGTGGTAAATACTAATCATTTTTTTAATTGTTATTTGACGATTAAGTTTGGTTGACAGTTCCTTTAATGTTCTCTGAATACATATGGAGAGTGACAAGTCATTCAACATTGTGTATTTGGAGAACTGTAGGGAATTGCTGCCGAATTTTCGTCTCATAACAATTAATTAAATGATTAGTATTTACTAATGGTATGAAAGATTCAAAGATGGGTTTAGGTTGGAGAGATAAGGACCCCATGAACTCGAATATTACTTTTTTTTTGCAGGTGGAAGATGTTGTTGTTGTGTTGTTGTTGTTGTTGTTGTTGTTGTTGTTGTTGTTGTTGTTGTTGTTGTTGTTGTTGTTGTTGTGGTTGTTGTTGTTGTTGTTGTTGTTGTTGTTGTTGTTGTTGTTGTTGTTGTTGTTGTTGTTGTTGTTGTTGTTGTTGTTGTTGTTGTTGTTGTTGTTGTTGTTGTTGTTGGAGGTTGGAGTTGTTGTTGTTGTTGTTGTTGTTGTTGTTGGAGGTTGGAGGTTGGAGGTTGGAGGTTGGAGGTTGTTTGTTGTTTGTTGTTTGTGTAATATGATGTGTATTAGTAGTTATTGTTGTTATTGTTGCTATTAGTAAACTTTTAGTTCTTGTTGTTATTGTTTTGAATATTTATTTAAGTCGATAATAATAATTATAAACGTGTATGTAGATTTGAAATGAAAAGAGTACAACGGGCATGGATGTATGAAAGATTGGATTGTAATAAAAAATTAAGGCAGGAGTTTGTAAAGGGCGTTAATGAATTCATTAATTATGTTAAGAATCAAGAAGATTACGGTAGATGTAAGGAAATTAGGTGCCCATGTGTAAAGTGTAGAAATCGCAAATTTTTAGTCGAACAAGAAGTACGAAAACACCTAGGGCTTTGGGGCTTTTGCGATGACTATTATGATTGGGTGTGCCATGGTGAAAATTTTCCCGTTGAGGAGAGGTCTGACAATCCCTATAGGGATATGGTGGAGGATGCGTTGCGCGAAAACATTAATGAAATTATAATGGAAAATGTTGACGCCGAAGTGGTTGATGATCTCCAAATCCTAATGTACTAGCCTTTTTCAAAATGTTGGAACATGCCAATAAACCGGTGTATGAGGGGAGTCGTATCTCTCTATTGCAGTCAGCTTCCCGGTTGGTAACTTTGAAATGTGAATACAATTTACCCCACAAATGTGTAGATGGTATCGCGTCATTTATAGGGGACATTATTCCTGAAAATCATGTTATGACGCGTAACTTCTATGAAACCAAAAATATTCTTAAAGCTCGTCAACTGCCTTATGAAAAGATAGATGCGTGTGAAATAGGATGTATGTTGTTTTGGGATGATGATAGTCTTCTCGATAAGTGTAGAAAATGTGGTAAAGAGCGATATAAAAAACAAAAGAATGCAAATGGCAAAAGGGTTGGGAAAAATATTTTAACTTATTTCCCAATAGGACCGCGTTTGCAACGACTTTATGCCACAAAACTAATTGCGGCAGAGATGCGGTGGCATCATGAAAATCCACGTGTCAGCGGGATAATGTCTCATCCAAGGGACGGCGAGGCTTGGAAACATTTTGATCGCATTCATCCTTCTTTTGCAAGTGAGCCTCGAAATGTTCGACTTGGTCTTTGTACTGATGGTTTCGCACCTTTCGGTCAATACGGAAAGTCGTACTCCTGCTGGCCGGTAATGCTAACTCCATACAATGTACCACCCTGGCTATGTATGAAAAGACAGTTTATGTTTCTATCATTACTTATACCCGGTCCGAACAGTCCCAAAAAATTTCTTGACGTTTATTTACAACCGTTAATTCGCGAGTTGAAGCCGTTGTGGGAGACAGGGTTGTACACATACGACGTCTCTAGAAAGCAGAACTTTGATCTTAGAGCCGTACTATTATGGCCTATCAATGACTTTCCTGCTTACGGCATGTTATCGGGTTGGTCAACTGCTGGTGAACATGCGTGTCCATATTGTATGGAGAAGGAGACTAAGTCGTTTTGGCTTTATAAAAGTAAAAAATGGAGTTGGTTTGATTGTCATAGACAGTTTTTACAACCTGGTCATGTTTTCCGCAAAGATAAAGTTAATTTTCGAAAAGGACGAGTTGAGAAAGATTTTGCTGCTACGAGATTAACGGGTGAAGAAGTGTGGGATTGTGTGAAGCATTTTCCCAAAGTTGTGGATGCAAGTAAAGCTGAATTGGACTCGTAAAAAGTTTCTCGAGTTGGGTGGTGGAAACAAAGCATTTTTTGGGAACTTCCTTATTGGAGAACACTATTAATTCGTCATAACCTTGATGTAATGCATATCGAGAAAAAAAATTTCGAGCAACTGATTCACACGGTGATGAATGTGAAAAACAAGACAAAGTTTACCCCACAAGCACAAGAGGACATGTTGACCGTTTGTTCTAAACAGCGAAAAATGGATTCATTCATTTGGAATAAAGAACAAAAGAAGGTGTTGTGTGATTGGATATCCAATTTGAGATTTCCGGACGGTTATGCTTCAGATCTGAGTAGATGTGTTGATAAACACGAGTTGAAACTACATGTATTGAAAAGTCATGATTGTCACGTGTTTATGGAGCGTTTACTTCCAGTGGCTTTAAGGCACCTTCTTCCGAAGAATGAGTGGAATGCTATAACTGAGCTTAGCCAATTTTTCAGAGATTTGTGT